>JAKUCV010001199.1:9529-26949 GCA_028386065.3 Turnera subulata | reverse complement strand
TATATTTGTTCTTTTTTCTTTAACTGTCTATCAAACTTTTATATTTTCAGTTTTCTTCTAAAACTACACATAACCTTAGAGTACAATCTTTCTTTTCTTCCAAATTTATAGACTTCTTATTTATCATCACATAGATTTTAATAGTCATATTAAAGTACTGCTATGAGATTTTAACAAAATAAATAACTAAATGAACTATGAGCATACTAACAATCTTTTTTACTCTTTTCACAGCAATCATATAATATTAGCATGATATTGCATTTCGAGGCATAGAAGAAAATTTTAGAAATTGCATCAATGTCAACAATTCCAACAAGATTTTTGCGAAGAGATAGCCAAAGCAAGTAAATAAATGAAGGGAAAAAATTGAGGTTAGTAAGGGTCAATTTACGTAAATGTTTACCATTATGTATTCATGTTTGTTATCATTAATTGCAGATGAATTCTAGACATGATGGGAGAAGATTACAAGGCACAAGTGAGCTTGCAACAAATAATTTCTGTTCCTTTTAGATTAATAATTGGTAGAAGAGACACCGAAAAAGGTCATATACCAATATAGTCACTGTGATTATTCAATCACAGTTTTATTTAAGCCAGAGTTAGTATTTTATGTAGTAAGTATGACTAATTACTTTCTTATGAGTAAGTTGTACATTTTCCTTTTAGATTTTTCTAATGATTTTTGAGGAAAAAAATAAAAAAGAAAAGACTGGAGGACCATAACCATCAGTGGCTGGCATGGAACAAGTATTAGTTTGTCTAACAATTTGGTGTATTTTTGCTGGATGAGCTCCTTCATTTTGTGTTCTTTTTCATTTTGTCAAAGGGGAAAAGTTCATTACATGGTTGGATGGACAATTTGACATTTTGTCAATTGAGAAAACTCTGAACAGGTCAAAGCATTTTTTTTTTTCAGAAAAATATAGCCAGATATCAGAATTCACAGAATACCCATATACCTGTACATCAGAGTTCACAGAGAACGCATTTTTTTTTTCCCAGTAAACAGGTAAAAGCATTGTATTTTATGTTATGGGTGGTTAATCCCGCAGCGAAGCGCGGGCAAGCCGCTAGTACTAACATAAATCTGAGAACCCCATATCCAATATCCACATATTGAGCACTTAATTACATCTTGAAGACATGAACATGATATAGAGATAAATTAATAGCTAATTAACCCCAAAAAGGCTCGACCCAGAAAAACCCATGTGAGGGTTGTTTAGCAGTAAAGAGGCTAGTATTAGTGCGTACACATATCCATGGATAAACGAAGTCAAGGATGATATGCCAGAGGCTGATATATAATTTTTTCCTATATATATATTGTAAAGGTGCAACCTTGAAGTCATTGCAAATTAAGGGATCATATTAACTAAGAAGTACCGAATGCACGATCGACGACTAGATCTAAAAATACTAAAACAATGGATATTAAATATATATAACATGTCCAAGCTCTGAGAAAAACACTTAATGGCGGCAGATGAGCTTGCTTCTTGCATCATAACCCAAAAAACGCTGCTGTCCCCATCCACAGCAGCACAAGGATAATGTATAGTTACATTTCGCGATTTCAAATCCCAGACATAAATCATACTACTATGTGCGTCGAGATAATAGATAGAATTCTCTTTGATTGTGGGTTCAGATACGGAACAAAAGGTTCCCAATTACTGGCCTCTCTATATTTTTTCTACTACTGTTACCGTATCCTCAACTCAACTACATTTTGGAGGAAGCAATGTGTGAAAAGGAAGCAATATATGAAAATTGCCTTTTCCTGGGAAAAAAACAAAATGTAACAATAATATTCTCACCGGATGGTAACTGATCATGCTCTTTCTTCCGGTTAGCAAGTGGAGTAATCACTTAATCTAGGTAGCTCTTAAAACATCTAAAAGTTTTACACCTTGGTTACAAGATAGACTAGAATTAATCATCAACAAGAGAGCTATTATAGGAACTCACATACAATTTGACTCCTCCCTTGCAAGTTGCAACTTCATTGACATTTGTAAAAATGGACCAAGCTCCCGCGGGGAGAGTAATGCAATTAAGCAGAATCATTTAAGTGGAGCAAGAATGGTGTAAATCAAAAGGAATGTGACTTATCAGTATTATTGCGTATACCACCAAAGCAAACCCTGAACCGGCCCATAACATCAGGTTCCACCTAGCTCTCTGTTCGTTCTATTAATAGTTTTTACAACGACAGGAACGACAGGAAAAGTTTTTACAGTTTTCACAGGCTTCTTTAATTTCACAATATTTATGATCTGACACTAAAATGTTGAAGGAGAAAACTGATAGAAGCAAAACATCTAATGTATAAGTGGTAGGTAGCCATGATAAAAAAGATCTGGTTGCAGAACACTGAACAATGACATTGGAGGGTGAAATGTTGGGTACCAAAGTAATGTAAGGACTCACCTTGTATAATTGTCTCCACCACAAGACCCTCAACGATTATCTGTTATAAATTACAAGAAATGTTTCTCTATTCTTGTTAGTAATGACTCTCGCGAACCTTATAAATGTTTCTCCATGGCTAACGGATGCAGTAGTGGCAGTTTACACAATATAAAGGAAGGTACTGAACCAGCATTTTTTTGGGTATAAACTTTGAACAGGTTCTGACATCCTCGGACTAGATCCCAGATAAAGTGCCTAAGTGCTGCCAAATAATTTTATGACTATTTTCCTGGCTGCTGAATGCCCCAATTAAAGTCCAGGCTACAATCAGGACCAACCAAATGCTACTATACACTGAACTGAACTGCTATATTCTTGGAGTACGTATTGATTCTTTTTCAGTCAGAAACACTTTATCTAGATCCCATATAAAGTGTCTAAGGTTGGAATCTGAATCTAGCTATATTCCTGGAGTACCTATTGAATTTTTTTCAATAAGAAACATCTACGTACTTATCTATCCACTGGGAAGGATGCAAACCCTCTCATAATGGCTCACTTTCAGGATTCTACCACCTGACAAGGAAAGTCTGCCCAAACACACAATTCCCCCTACACTCGCACCGTGCAAAATGACAGTCACTCATTTAAAGCAAAAATCTCCCATTAGGGAAAGAAATGGGTATTGCTATTCCATCCACAAGCATAATAAACCACAGTCTTGTCATGTCGATCAGACATTGTACAAATTCCCATGTTCAATTCAATAACGTAAATCAAGTAATTAATCGCGCATATGCATTTGGTTTTGAACCGCAAATCTTGTCCTATAATTTACATCAACGTCGAACACAAATTACCCTAGATAGCAATCCAAGAATAACCCCATGATCAGAATCCAGGGTCCGCGCAAGGCACAACTTCAAAAAGTTAACCAAATAAGCAAACAAGCCGCAGGCATCACACACCATCAAACAACCTCAGAAAAAATCAAACAAAACCATATTTAATTATCTAGAATGTATTGCCAACACAATTAATTATGTCTCTGAACAGGTTGCTTCTTGCAGCATAACCCAAGACACAGTGTAGTCCCCATCCACACCAGCACAAGGATGATATAGAGTTACATTTCGCAATTTCAAATCCCAGACATAAATCATACTACTATGTTCGTCGAGATAGTAGATAGAATTCTCTTTGATTGTGGGTTCAGATGCGGAACAAAACGTACCATACCAATCAGAACTGTGGAGAAAAATGGCTTGTGCTCCTATGTCCTCCACCTTGCTGCATCTATACGATGTCGAATCCAAATCCAGGTCCAGCTTGTAAATTGCAAAATCAATCGTTGCAGGCCCGTGAAAACAAGACGGACAAAGTGCAAAAACCCAAAAGATTTCACCAAAAGATTCAATTAAGAAGACCCCTAGGGAATTGCAGTTGGTAGGGAAAAGTTTCTCTGGCAGTTGTGACCTCACCAACAACCGAACTGTTGATCCCTCCAAGATTTCAAGAATGCATAAATAATAGAAATTATCTTCTGTATTGAAATTGTAACTATATATCTTCCGTCCTGTGGCCATGAGTGGCTGAAAATACGCGGCGATACTTGTATAATCTTCCTTGACAAACTCATCACCACCCAACTTGCAAAACATCATACATCCCTTGTCACAGTCATAGTCAATAAATATTACGTGACAGTTAGAATCAGACAGAGGTGCTGAAAGAAGGCATACATTCCAACTGAAATCTGTTAAATCCACAATAGGAGGGAGTTGAATTCTCTGCCCCGTCGCAACGTCCATAACAAAGTACTGGACATTATTTTGAGGCGGCAGTGGCACCTACTTCCTTCACCACTAAACATCCATAAGAAGAAGCGCATATGGATTTGGATTGCATCTCCATGGGGAGGATTCTGGTATTTCCTGATCGTATGCTACAAAGAATTGGGCTTGGCATGTGCTCCCCGCCATAGCAAATAAGCCAAGGATGTGGCGGTCGAGATTTTGATACAGAGGGAGGAAGAGACAATACCGACCGAGTACTTAATGGAGGACACTCACAGAAACCATCTTTGAGCATTAATGCTGACGACTTGTCTTTAGCCAAGGAAGATTTGATCCAAATACCATGTAGTTGTCTCGTAAACCCACAAGTAAATGTCTCATCATCAGCTGGAGAAGAAGAACCACTGCCAGTGTAATAAAAAGAATGATATTTGCCTGTTCTGATGGAGTAAAATACGGTGTTACCTTGATGCAACATGGGGATATAAATCTTGCTGCCCGTTCCTTTAATTGTAGAGCTCTCTAACAAAGACATACCCTGAGAAGAAACAAAAAGCATCTTGTTCGGTGGCAAACTATCCATTCTCTGCCAATCTTCCTTCATGTCATCCCACTTAAAAATCTGAAACTTCTTCCAATGTTGTAGAGCATAAACAACCATGATCTCACCCTTATCCATCACAATGAAACCCTCCCACCAACCGTGGCTCATTTTGGAGAACTCCTCCTTACTAAAAGGGCTCAAAAGAATCTCCACTATATTATTCCCTTCCTCAGTCAAATGATTCACATCCAGTATCATCACTCCCTCACCACATAAAAAATAAATTAGGCCCTTATATGAAATTGGAGCACTCATAAAGGGCATAAACTCATAATCCTCTTCTCCATGTATAACTCAAGTTTTTTCTACAGGGATACGAAACAAGAAAAACCTTGTATTGGGATTTAATTTCCCTAAAATTCAGTTTGCTGATTATTACTTTTGGTGTTTTAATTCGTCTATCAAGCAAGAACCAAAAATGACGATGGGCCTTATGAATTATATAAACCATTAATTAAAACATAATTTCAACCAAATTAAGGCCCATATATATTAAAGCATAGCACAACAGAGATGCTTGACAACGGATCTCAATATTCTGGGGTAGATTAAAAATAGCATAAGACTCGATAATGGCCGGTAAAGTGGGTTACTACCCCGCCGCAGGAAATATATATGTTTAAAAGCCAATTACAACAATGCTTGCTAGGGTAGGAGGACAAAAACACTGTGTAATTAACCTGACAGTACTACTAGTTACTACTACCATTACCAACTACTCTACTCTTAGCTACTAGCTAGGCTAGGCTGGACCATATGCAGGAAATGCAACTCCATTGACAAAACATCTGGACTGTTTTTTATCCTTTCTTGGGAGCAGTCTTCTTCTTCCTCAGCTGTTAAGCAAATTACAACAGATTGAAATTAGTTCCAGAATTTTCTTAAAAAATAAGAATAGACTTAATTAATACTGCAGGTAGCACTTGAAACATTAATTAAGCATGCATTGAAAAAAAAAAAAAGAATGGTGAATAATAAAAATGAGCATATGGATGTCTACCTCATTGCTGTGTCCGCACTTCTTCTTCCTGCAATTGTGGGCACGCGGTGGCAGGCGCGCATAGCATCTTAAAAAGGAAAAATTAGTGTTAATTAATATGTAATTAAAACCATATATATATATATATATATATATATATATATATATATATATATATATATAATAAAGAAGCTAATTAGTTGGCTGTAATAGCAGAGGGAACAGGATTATCTCATATACCAACATAAATTTGAGAATCCCATGTCCAGTATCCACATATTAAGCACTTAATTATATCTCAAAGACATATCTGAAAGTCATGAACAGACAGTATATAGGCAAAATTAATAGCTAATTAACCCCAAAAAGGCTCAGCCCCGAAAAACCCATGTGAGGGTTGCTTAGCAGTAAGGAGGCTAGTGTTAGTACGTACACAAATCCATCCACAAACAAAATCAAGGATGATATGCCAGAGGCTGACATATAATATACTCCTAATTTCCTATATTGTAAAGGTGCAACCTTGAACTCATTGCTAATTAGTTGGCTGTAATAGCAGAGGGAACAGGATTATCTCATATACCAACATAAATTTGAGAATCCCATGTCCAGTATCCACATATTAAGCACTTAATTATATCTCAAAGACATATCTGAAAGTCATGAACAGACAGTATATAGGTAAAATTAATAGCTAATTAACCCCAAAAAGGCTCAGCCCCGAAAAACCCATGTGAGGGTTGCTTAGCAGTAAGGAGGCTAGTGTTAGTACGTACACATATCCATCCACAAACAAAATCAAGGATGATATGCCAGAGGCTGACATATAATATATTCCTAATTTCCTATATTGTAAAGGTACAACCTTGAACTCATTGCAAATTAAGGGATCATATTAATTAACTAACGACTAGATCTAAATTAAAAATATTGAAACAATGGATATTAATAAACATACATAACATGTCCAAGCTCACAGAAAAGCACTTACTGGCGGCAGATGAGCTTGTGCTGACGGTATTTCTGGGCCAGGTCGAGCAAGCCAGGAGCAAGATTTGGCAAGGTTAAACCTTTGCCACTCCCACCCCCAGGGAGCCTCAGTACCAAATGGAGGGTGGATTCTAAAAAAAAAAAAAAAAGCAAAACCCATCAACGATTACCAATGGATCAGCCATATATGAACAGATCACATAGCGTGTGTATACATATACTACACATAATTAATCGAAAGCAAAAAAAAAAAAAAAAGAACAAAACCCAAGTTAAAAGTTTGAAACTTTAAAATTAATTACCCTTCTGGATGTTGTAGTCCTCAAGAGTGCGACCCTCTTCAAGTTGCTTCCCTCCAAAAATCAGCCTTTGGTCCTTTGGAGCTATGCCTGTCAACCATACATACCACACACACATCAAACCCCAGCTTAAAAAACACTATAGCGGCCAGTTCAAAGAATTAAACTTCGCATATAAAACGAAACAAAACCCATAAAAGAAAACTAGCTAGTAAACTTGTAACTAAGCATACCTTCCCTGTCCTGAATGTTGGCCTTCAATTCATCGATGGAGTCACTTGATTTGGTATCAAGTGTGATGGTCTGCCCAGTTGGGAGATTCACAAAAATCTGCATTGTTTTCTCCTCTCTCAATTACTCTCTGGAAAAAGGATTTTTTTTTTTTTTTGCTATAATATAATGTGTGGCCCTCTTTGCTCTGTCTCTTTTATACAGTATATGAACCCTTAGGAGGCACGCACTTTCTACTTGATGGCCAAGGGTCTGGAATTACTTGGGCACCAAGCTTGTGAATTAATTGCTGCCAGCGGCGAACTGCTTTTTTCCTTTTTACAAAACTGCCAAGTTTGTCTTTTTGTATGATTAATTTATTTTTTCCTTTTTCCAAACATGGACTAGTATAGTAGTATTGAAGCGTTTAATAACCTAGCAACTTTTTGGGCCGTGCTGGACCAAGGTTAGGTTATTTTGATTTACCGGCCCAAATCTAAGAGGGTTTCTTAAAAAGCCAACATCTAAGCCAACATGTGGTTCATCCTTCACTTCACTACTTTGTTTTGCACCGAGATTTTCTAAGACTTAAATGTTAGACTTGCCTTTAATGAGAAAGGAGTAGCAGGGAAACTAATAAAGAACCAAAACTACCTTTAAGTAAATAAATCAGGTTACAAGTGGCATAAGGATGCCAAATATTCTAACTATCAGCTTTACAAAACAATAAATGGGGTCATGAGCAGATTATTTTGGAGTCAGAATTCTGAAGAAGCAAAAATACACTGGCCGCGGTAGGATTTTCTTTGCAAAAAGAAATCTGATGGAGATATGGGATTTCACCATTTAGGAGATATATGCAATGGCACAACCTATCCATGTTGGCAAAGCAAGGTTGGAGATGTACCCAAAAAAAAAAAGCAAGGTTGGAGGATGTTGAAGTATGCAGGGATAGTAAAGCAAAACAGTTCAAGAATTTGGGGACTTCCTCAATGCCAAACCAGGAGCCAACCCGTCTTTCACATGGACTTTCAGGCCACAGATTAAGTACATACTAGACACCACATTATGGAAGCCTGCAATTTTTAACGGTCGCCTTACCCATGTTTTTTATTTGAGTTTGAGATGAAGCAATATAACAGGTTCTTTTTGCATCACTACACAGTGCACAGACCCTGTAAAATGGCAATCACTCGCTTGAAGTTAAAAACTCCCATGAGGGAAAGAAATGGGCATTACTATTCCATCCAAAAGCATAAAAACCCACTGTTCTGTCATGTCGATCAAACATTGTACAAATTCCCATGTTCAATTCGATAAGGTCATGATGTGGAAAAAAAATTCAGTAAGGTAAATCAAGTAAGCGCGCATATGCCTTAAACTCACAAGATGCATTTTAGTTTTGAACGACAAATCTTGTCCTATAATTTACATCAACATAGAACACAAATTACCCTACATAGCAATCCAAGAATACCCCCATGATCAGAATCCAGGGTCCACGTAAGACACAACCTCCAAAAGTTAACGAAACAAGAAAACAAGCCGCCATACACTGCAGGCAACACGCACCATCCACACAAAAAAAACCTAAGGAAAAATCAAACAAAACCATAATTAATTATCTAGAATGCACTGCCAACACAATTAACTATGTCTCTGAACATGTTGCTTCTTGGAGCATAACCCAAGAAACGGTGCAGTCCCCATCCACACCAACACAAGGATGATGCATAGTTACATTTTGCAATTTCAAATCCCAGACATAAATCATACTATTATGTTTATCGAGATAGTAGATAGAATTCTCTTTGATTGTGGGTTCAGATGCAGAACAAAAGGTACCATAATCGTGGAGAAAAATGGCTTGTGATCCTATGTCCTCCACCTTGGCACATTCCAACCTGCTGCCTCTATTTGATATCGAATCCAGGTCTACCTTGTAAATTGCAAAATCAATCCTCGCAGGCACCTCAAAATCACGAGTCGGAAAAAGTGCATGAACCAAAAAGATTTCACCAAAAGACAGGAATTACAGGTAGGGGAAATTTTCTCTGGCAGTTGTGCCCTCATTATCATCCGAATTGTTGATCCCTCCAAAATTTCAAGAATGCACAAATGTTTTTGGAAACCATCTTCAGTATTGTAATCGAAACCATATATCTTCCGTCCTGTGGCCATTATTGTCTCGAAATTCGCCGTGATACTTGTATAATCTACCTTGACAAACTCATCATCACCTAACTTGCAAAACATCATACATTGCTTGCGCTCGTCCTCGTCATAGTCAACAAATATTACGTGACAATTAGAATCAGACAAAGATGCTGAAAGAAGGCAGTCTTTCCAACTGAAATCCATAACAAAAGGTAGTTGAATTCTCTGCCCCGTCGCAACGTCCAGTACTTTATTTGAGGCGTCGGTGGCACCTTCTTCTTTCACCACTAAACATCCATAAGAAGAAGTGCATATGGATTTGGATTGCATCTCCATGGGGACGATCCTGGTAATTCCTGATCGTATGCTATAAAGAATTGGGTTTGGCATGTGCTCCCCGCCATAGCAAATAAGCCAAGGATATGGCGGTCGAAATTTTGATACAGAGGGAGGAAGAGACAATACCGGCCGAGTACTTAATGGAGGACACTCACAGAAACCATCCTTTTTTTTTTTTATGCTAACCATCCTTTAACATTAATGTTGAGGACTTGTTTTTAAACAAGGAAGGTTTGATCCAAAAACCATGTACTTGTCTGGTAAAACCACCATTAAATGTGTCATCATCAGCTGGAAAAAAAGAACCAACACCAATATAATAAAAAGAATGGTATTTGCCTGTTGTGATGGAGTAGAATACGGGCTTTTAAAAGGGCTTTTAAGAAAATTCACTACATTATCCCCTTGCTCAGTCAAATTATTCACATCCAGTCTCATCACTCCCCCACCACATAAAAAATAAATTAGGCCCTGATAAGAAATTGGAGCACCCATAAAGGGATCATAACCCTCTCCAAATTTAATTTCCTTCCATTCTTGTCTTCCTTGTCCAAATTTTAGAATAGCGCCTAATGGTCCAATCCCATGGCCAACAACCAGGCATTCTGGAGAAGTGGGAGGCTCAAAGAAAGACATGAAGAGGTATTCATAAGGCGGCTTAGGCAGTTCAATTCTCTGTCTAGTGAAGGGATTGAGGAAGAACGCACTAAAATCAGCATCTCGAGTGAGGAGCAACCAGCCATGGTCAGAGAAGCGAACATGAGCTCCACTTAGTTCTGGGATTTGGATACCATAAATCGCATTTCTTATAGGATGAAAGATGGTGCATATAGTCCCGCCGCTAGCAGGGGGCTGCAACAATAGAGGGGTACTTCCCGATTCCTCCTCCGAAAATAAATTAGCAAGGAGGTCCACTGTTGTTGGTGTCGTCGTCTTAATTATTGCAGCAGATCGCCAAGCTTTGCATACTGCACAAAAGGTATTATAGTCCCCAGCATAAAGACGTGAAGATATCTCTCGCAGGATATCATCTGGAAGGCTACACCATGACCTCTGCTCTTGTTGTTGTTGTTGAACTTGCGCCATAAGGTTTAATTTTTCTGATCACCACACACACTCGCTTTTTACGTCACTAAGCCTGAAAATAGTTTGAAGGAAAAAAACTATCATATATAATTATTTCTTTTATTTAAAAGACACAAATAATATATAATAATCTAACTATGAGCTTGCTAGCTAGCGTGTGTTTATGTAGGAGTTTTTCAGATTTGTTCTGTAAGTTAGGAGAATGTTACAAGGTAATTAAGTTACAGGCAAAGACAAAAACGTATATGTATGTATAATAACTAACTAAAATTACGAAACCAACAGAATTAATTTTGAGTAGTATTAGCCTACAAATTCATCTTCTGCGTCAAGAATTAACCTGCAGAAATTCCAATGGACGCAAGTGGCCATATATATATATATATATAATCCCAGTTTATAATAATCTTGCACGATCAACTCACACAACTAACCTGTAACCTTTGAGGACAATTAATTACGGTATACATGGATCATGGAGGTAGCTCCTAGATTAATTAAGCAAATACCAAAGAAAGAAAGAAAGAGTACAAAACATTACCCACAGAACCAGATACTTTTATAAGTCGTCACACGCATAAATCCAATCAACAATAAAATCACAAAGACCTAAGTAATTAGTAATCAGTGGTGTCATCACCTCCCCGTCTCTATGGGAGAGAGCTATGATGTGTCTCGTCTCTGGAAGTTTTTTTTTTCTGTCGAAAGAAAAAAGGCATCAGTGCGGTCTTCATCGCCCCGTCGGTCCAGGCCCCGATCAATATCGGATACATCCTGGCCTTAGACCCTCCTCATAGGAGACATCGCCCACCGAGGCACCAGCGGACACCCTCGCCTGCTACGCGTGTCGGGAAGTTATCGGGCTCAACGGCCACCACCCCACAGTATGGAAGGCCATATTCAGCCACATCACACTATTATGGGGCTTGACTGGAAACGTCGGGACTCGAACCCGAGTCCTAGAGATAGCAGGCTAAAGGCTTTACCACTGGGCCACCACACCCGATGGTTTCTCTGGAAGTTAATAGGTCTGGGTACCAGCCGGTAATGACAGTATGGGCGTGACGCTAAAGTATTAAACTATATATGTATTATATTGTTCTCTTTAACATTACAAGCAAAAAGAGGAGAATCCATTCGTGTCTTTGTGAGAGATACTTATTAAGAGGCCATAATAAAATGGAGCATCATCCAAATGAGGTCACTAGAGTTTCCATTTTCTGTCGTGCCATTTGTTGGGTTTTTCTAGAGCATAGTCGGCCATGGTGTCTTTCCCTTTTTAAAACTCTTCTTCTGAGGTTAATGGGGCCCATGAATTTATTGAGCAAGGTCCACCACATCTTGCATTGGTCCGGGTTCCACTTATTTTTTATAGGTAAGCACCCCTATCCCAGTCTAAGTTGGAAACTGGGAAGGCTTTTGGCAGCTCAACTTCAGGTTGGTGAACTTTGAAAATAGGGCCTTTAGGTTGCTTCAAATTGTGGGTGTAATCTCTGTACCGAAACCAAGAAAAGAAAAAATGGAATAAAGTTCCATTGATGCAAAAGTTGAACTCTTTCCATGTTGAACATCAAACAAACTTGATCTCCTAACAGGAAGAGAAGCTACTTCTTATTCCATACATCTCTTTATCTTCCTGTAACAATATCTTGATCAATATTGGTCATTATCTCCAAATCCCTAACAAATGACAATACACCAAAGATGATTTAACAATAACAGTCTTGAGTAAGTGATTCGAGTGAAGGGAAGTAAGATATTTTGCGAGATTTTACCTTAAAGATATCTATGATGTAAAGAAGATATACTTTGCTCAACTGCAACTCTAGGAATTTTTAGTGCGTTGGGGGCGGGGACCCTGCCAGGAGGGCTGTGGGAGCTAGGAGGGAGAGGGCAGCGGCGGCCGCACGAGTTGCACGGCGTTTATACAAATATCGTTGGATCTTATACAAAATACATATACATAGCATAATATAACTTTGATAAAAAAAATAACATAGTACTTTTAAGTACATAGAATGATTCTCCTCAGTCTTTTTTGCAGAATACAGTCTCCCCTTCTGGTCCCACTGAAGAAAGAATCAGATCTATTAGTTGTTTAGTTGTTTTTAGTGCAATGCAATTTAATATGAAAATGATGTGTTTAGTCATACTCTCATGATGTTTGAGGTCTTATATGATTGTTTTCCTCTACTAAGATGTGTTGTTTGGGAGGTGTTTGATGTATGAATCCTCGGTCAAGATGTATCCACGTAGATTATGTAATTTTGAAAAAAATTTAGGTGATGTAATTTTTAAGTGGATTAAAGAAAATGTAACAAATCTAGGCTGATTGGAACTACTTTCTACTTCTCTTTTTAAGGAAATAACCTGGCCGAATCGCAAGATAATTCTCGCATCGCAAACACATTTGGGGCAAATTGTCCCCGCGAAAGTAACAAGGTTGGTGCAGACAGTTGTCCTGCACTTGAAGTTGCGGGGGCGGAGAGGACGTGAGTTAATTATATCTCTTAAATAGAGTCGCCCAGCCTGAGAAGCCGCCTTTCGATAACCGCCCCTCATAAGTCGGTTATTAATTAATTAATCTTTCTCTACATGAAGGGAATCCTATAATATTTTGGTAAAAATTAACCTCGGAAATTAGCAATATTCCAACAATTACCCCCCGACCATAAAAGGCTTTTTTTCCGATTCAGTCCCAGCAATAACCAATATATGGTACTATTAAACTATTCTAGAGGCTTTAACCTACCTAAGTTTTTCATTGGAATGATCCCGATAATAGAGTCATTATGATTAAAGGGTTGCATATTCAAACCCCTATTCCTCCTTCAGAAGACAAATCAACCCTTGAAACTCACAATTTCAAATATCTGACAGTTTGATGATTAATATAGCTTTGTAGATATTGGTTTTGATGGGAATTAATACTATAGCTTGAAAACTTAGTTGTGACTGATAGATCAATAAAGCCTTTTTATACAATTTTTCTTGTGGAAACTTATACACTATATATTCTAACCTTAGAGTGGGAAACAATGAGCGTACGGGTATATCTAGCTGCCAAAGTTAATTAAAGCTATCACAAGCTATCACACGAGAGCCAATTAGATAGTAAAGGTTCCGCACAAAGAAACAATGGCCAATTAATAAAGTGTTGGGTTTGGACTTTTCTGGGGTTCAATACATTTTACACCCCTGATCTTTTGGTCAAACTTAAATGACCCCATGAAAAAAACCGAAATTTTATATAATCGGGTTAAACACCTACGGTTGGACTGATTCCGACTCCATTAACAGAGAGCTTGTGAATTTTGGACAAGTGGATTGTTCTGAACCGTTGATTTGTTTCCTATTTCTTTCTTATCTTTTTTTTTCTTTTTTTTCCTTCTTCTCTTGAATTTTCTTTTTCCCTCCGTTTCTTTTTTCTTCTTCTTCTTCTTTCTTTTTCTCTTTTCTTCCCCTCCACCCGGCCTTCATTTTCTTCTTTTTCTTTTTTTCTTTCTTCTTCATGCTCTTTTTTTTTTCTTCCTTTTCTTCCTCGTTTTGTTCCTCCTCCTCTTCGCCGCCCATACCTCCATCCCATCTCACTCCTTTCCCCCCCCTCCGCCCTTCCCTTTCTTCCTCCCCACCGCCTCCCTCTCCCCTTTCCTCACTGTATCCGCCACACCCAAAACCCCTCCCGGCCAAGTTAGGTCTTAATTTTGGTTTTTGAATTTTAGATTTTGGATTTGGTTTTGGGTTTCGAATTGAATTTTGGGTTTGGATTTTGCTGGTTGGTGCAATTGTTGGGGAGGAGAAGGAGTGATGAGGTTGGGGTGGTTGGGGGGTTATGGTGGTGGTTATCGTCTAGTCTTTCATCCAGAATTTGGTAACAAAGTTGAGAACCACTCAAGGGGGGTATCTATCTATTTTGTTTTCTTAGAATTGATCAGTGATATTTGCGAAGAAGAAGAAAGAAAAGAAGCAAAGATGAATTTTTTTCGATACTACCCCAAATTCCTTTCTTATGTTTTTGTTTTAATTTTTCCTGTTATATAAATATTATTTTCTAAAACGACACCATTATCATTAACGGAACACGTGGAACCCTTGTTTTATTTTTTTATAGAATAAATATTTTATTTTTCTTGAAAAAATAAAATAAGAAGAAAAGAAGAAAAGAAGACAATAAAATGATAACCATCAGATGGCCAAGTTCTTTTTCCTTTTATGCCATTTTTTCTGTTTTTCTAAAAACAATAATAAAAATATACTTTTTATTTTTTTTTCTTTCTTCTTTCTTACCAAAAATTAACAATACCACAACCACCCGACCATCACCATCATAATTTTATATCTATGATTGGAAATTGAGTAGAAAATTTTTGCCTTTTTTATTTTATTTTTTTGTTGAGTAGAATTTTTTACGTTTTTATTGAGTAGGATTTTTTTGCCTTTTTTTAAAAGTAAAATTTTTAACCTTTTTGTAAATAAAATAATTTTTGTTAAGTAGAATTATTTTTGCTTTTTTGAAAAAAATAATGTTTGTTAAGAAGAATTCTCTCTAGCTCTTTTTTGAAAAAAAAAAACAATTTTTGGTCAGTAATTTTTTTTCCATTTTTATTAAATAAAATAATTTTTGTTGAATGTAACTCTTCTTATCCATTTTTAGTTATAAAAAAAATTGTTAGGGCAGAATTTTATTTTGCCTTTTTTCGTAAAAATATAATTTTTGTGAGTGGAATTCGTTTTTTAGCCTTTTTATATTTTTTTGGATGAAATTATTTTTTACCTTTTTTTTGCACAAAAAAAAGTTGTTGAGTAGAATTCTTTTTTATTTTTTTTGAAAATAAAAATAATTTTGATTTAGTGAACTCTTTTTAGCTTTTTTTTTGAAGAATTCTTTTTGACCTTTTACTGTAAGAAAAATAATTTTTTGTTGAATATAATATTTTTTACCTTTTTGTATAGGAAAAATAATTTTTGTTGAATAGAATTCTTTTTTAGGCTTTTTTGAAAAAAACAAAAATTTTGTTGAGTAAAATTCTTATTTGCCTTTTTTGTAAAAAAAAGTATAAATTTTTGCCATCACCATCAGATGGCTAGAATCTTGCCACATGTCACCGATCTATGCATTCCGTTATCATCAATTAATAGGAGTTAAATCACCTAACTTGTAACAGCCTAGGTAAAAATTTCATTTTTACCGGGACTGTTTAAGTTAATGTACAGTAATTTACCAATGATTTTTAATCTTGGGTAATTAAATTATGGTAAATTGAGTATTGGATTCCGAAATCGAGCCTCGCCCCACGTTCGGGATTTTTCTGCGGATTTTACGGACCAAGTTGGGATTTTTTCGGGTCCGGGAATCTTCGGAAAAGCCGAGTTTATTCTCGAATTACTGGACCAGAAATAAGATAAGTGGGTATACCGGATATTTTCTGGTCCAGGTGGGCCACACTTCACATGCAGCATAGTAACTGCATAATTGAAGTTCAATTATTCAGCCGCCAATTCCTATTAAGCCTGTGACTTATCAATGATTTTGCTGTCTTTAAATTATTCTTCAGTTCAGCCTTACACGCCACTACCTGCACATCATTATATTCTTCTTCAACTCTCCTCCTCTGCCCAGGTTTCCTCTGCAACCAACTTAATCAGAAAAAAAAAAAACTCCATTTCCTGCAAAATCGTTTGAACCAGAAAAGGAAAGAAAAGAAAAGAAAAAAAAACAAACAAACAACTACACACCAACACCCCTGCCACGTCACCCATCTTCTTCTCCTTCTTTCTTTTTTTTTTCTTCCGGCCGAACACAACCACACCGGCCACCACCAACCACCTCTCCTCTTCTTTCCTCCTCTCAGCGGCGCCTTGCCTTCCTCCTCTTCCTTCCTTCTCCACTTTTCCTCGCCGGCCGCCGCGACCAGCCACCCCTCCTTCCTCTACCTCCCTCGTGTGTCGCGCGCCCCATCTCGACACCGCCGGCTGCAGCGGCGCCCCGCGCTCCTCGCCTCTGCCGACTTTGTCACCGCGCCACCGTCCTCGCGTGCCGCCGTCAAGCCAAGGTGAGCAGCCCGTTTTAGAGGATCCGGTCCGGATGAGACGTGATATGGGTCGGGTCGACCCGTGGGTTGAGCTTGGGTTGCATGATGGGTTTGTGGGCTGATTTGTTTGGGTTAAATCGGATGGGCTTGGGCTTTAGGCTTAGTGTTGGGCTTAGGGTGAGATGGGTTAGGATGGTTGGATTGGATTAGGCTTTGGGCTTGGGTTCTGGGCCCAGTCCGAATTTTTTTTTAAAAAAAATAAATCTGGAGAAAAGAAAATTAAATGGAAGAAAATAAAAATAAGGTTGGGGAAAATATATTATGGTATGGAAAATAAATATTTTGAGGAAAATTAATTTTGGGAAGTACATACCTAGGGAATAATTTTGGAAAGAGTATTATCAAGGTAGTAAAATACCGGAATAGTACCCGGGTATGGGAGTAAAAATAGAATAGTATTTTGGCACTTGAAATAAATGGTGAATGATGACGATAATGGAGAATTAA
>JAKUCV010001198.1:0-35420 GCA_028386065.3 Turnera subulata | reverse complement strand
CGGAACCGTTTCCATTATTCGTTTCCTTTATGGCGGTAAAATAATTATAGCCATGAAATACTTGTAGTCTATACTTTGATATAAAATAATAACATTTCGTAAAATAGCCGCTCCCGAGAAAATAACAATAAATGTGTATACATTTAGTAGTCAAAGATTCTAAAATAGTGAAAACGTCAAATACGTCAAAAAAGGCATTTAATATTATATCCGATAATACATTCGTCATATGGAAAATATTTCTAGTAGTAAGAAATTAACGTATTCGGTATACGACATAAAGTAATTTTAATGTATATATATAATAGTCTTATAAATACATAGTGAAATCCAAAAATAATATCGCTGATCCGTAATTTAAATCCACTTATTTTTATAATACTTCTATATGTATAGGTATGTATATAAAATTATATTCGGTATTTAAAGACCAAGTTATAGCCCGACATTACTTCAGACAATGAAAATAACGGTAATACAATGGGTACAAGAATAGAATTGATATGTAAAATAAGTAATGGGTCTATTATTATTTTGCCCAAAGAAATAAAAATAAACATTATAGAAGTGTACCCATATATATATGACCCCTATAATATTAATCCAACTAAAACGTAATTAAAGAAATTTAGGGAATTAAGTTTGGTAGGCCTTCACGAACGTTTAGCTCATTGGAAATCTAATATTAACATAATTTTGAAAATTAAACAAGAGACAATTATAATAAATAGATGACATGGGCCTTTTTATTAATTAGCCCAATTGAAATTAAATAAATCGGAATTTAAATACAATGGGCCTTTTAATAGTCTGGTCGGAAAATTAAATAAATCCGTAATTCTAAATAAAAGCATAACCTAAAATAAAGAAAAGAAAACTATAAATTAATATTCGTTTAATTATCACCGTTTAAAAAGTCTGGGTCCGTTAACGTGGCTCGGGTTCGTTAATATGCATATGTCCAGAGGTCCGTGAATGAGCCCAAAAGAGTCAAGGGTTTACCCACAGTCCATTTCCGGGTTCGCCGGAAAAATCCCGGGACATCGGAAACTGGCCGGAATCCGGTCGGTACTGTTCACGATGACAGCACACCCTTCTTGCTACTGTTCACGCTCAAAAAACACCCAAAATACACAGCATCACCGTTGAGCCCAGTAGCAACACGTCGTATCCACAGCCGCTCAATCATCAATCACCCACCACTAACAACAACAAAACCATCACCACCACTATGGCGCCCAACACGCTCATCCATCCACAGCCAGCCACCGACAACAATCCCGATGACCCAAATCAAGCACACAAAACAAAATAGATTAAACCAAACTCGCAGGAATCGGGTTTTAGAAGAAGAAAAAGAGGTCTTCGTCAGGGCTTACCCACTCTTCACGCGGTGGCGACGGCTAGCTCAGCAAGGCGTGACGCGGAGGAAGGAAGGCGCGAGCAGGGCGGCTGCAGGTACAGTCCGACGGCTCGGGGACGGCAGCGAGCGCAGACACGAGGCAAAGAAGAGAGGGAGAGGATGTGAGGTTGAAGGAGAGTAAAGACGGATCGGCTTCCCTGTGCGCGGTGGCGGTCTTCTGCGACGGCGGTGGTGTCGAGCTCGTCTTGGGTGGTGGCGGCGTCGTCTGGCTGCATCGGCAGTGGAGAGAAGCAGCGATGCTAACCGGGGAAGGCAGGAAGGAGGAGAGATCAGAGGCGGCCTTATCCGGTTGCAGCAGTGGAGGTGGGAGGCGGCGGCGAGGAGGAAGAAGAGAAAGGAGGAGATGGAAATTGGTTACAGGGGACGGTGTGTGAGAATCAGGAGATGAGGAGGAGAATAAAGAAGAAAATGGAAAGAAAAAAACAAGGAAGAAAAGAAGAAAAGAAAGGAGTAGGGACCGGGTGAAGAAAAACGGGAAAGAAAGGAAGAAAACGTGGGAGGCAGGAGGAAAAAGAATTGAAGGAAAAAGGAAAGAAGAGAAAAAGAAAAGAAGGAAAAAGGAAAGAAGGAAAAGTGGCCACGTGGCAAGCCACGATTGGTCAGTCCGGATCCTCGTGTCGGGATAACGAAATCGCGGGGGTACTCCCGTCTCTTCGGATTTCCGCCCCGAGTCCGAAAATACAACTTGGGCTCGGAAAATCTGATTAATACCCCCGAGCATCGTCCAAGTCTCGAAATTGAAAACCGAGGCTCGGTTAACGAAAGACACTCCAAAACGCGTATCGGCCGAAACTACGTTAAACCTTGTATTTAACATTTTAACTCAATCTTTGTAAAACATTTGCGTAGTTAACAGTTTATTCAAATTCTTTAAAATTCAAAATAAAGTCCAAAGATGAATTTTCCTTTTCAAATTATATTTGGTAAATTATCGCAACATGAATATCTTAGAAAAATTAATGATAATACTACTATTATTATTGATTAGGAAAATAATATTAATGATGGTAACAATAATAATAATTTGAGAGTAGTAAAAATTAATAGTGAGAATAGTGATAAATGGCTCGGATTGGTAAAATTCTTGTTTATCTGCGATAAAATTTTATTAACCACCGTAAAAGTCAAAACAACTTGGTAAAAATCACAAAAATTTTACCCGAGTCGTTACAGTTAGATGATTTCTTAATTAAGAACATGAGATTGAGTAAAGATGGGATTGTACAGGTAGACAATTTCTCAATTATATAATTACAATGCTATATTAATTAGAATACTTTAAATAGAGTTAATTCTAGATTAAACAGTTTGATAGATACTCAATACATCAACCGTGTTCATTCAGCAAATATTACAAAAACAAAGAAACAAAAATAATAACTCTAAAGTAGTATTGGAAATTTTTTTGTGTTAATCAAACATGGTTTTGAAAGTTTGTAGAAAATTTTGGGAGAAAATAAACATATAATATTTTTCAAGGAACAAGAATATACTTCTTAATCAATACACTAAAAAAATTCTTAATAATCAAATAAATATTTTTGTGTTATTATAAAATAAAAATAAAAATAAAGAATATATATATATATATAGTGCTAAATATTAATAATAATGATATATACTGAAACTTCAATTAAAAATTTCTAATTATTCCACATAGTACTTGCTATAATTATATAAATTTTTTTTTGACAATCTTCAATGCCCGAAACAATGTGAGGGCATTTTTGCTAGTATTGCATTATTATAGGTTGCAATTGGATTTTCTCCAAATAAAGCAAAGAGCGGAGCCTCCCAAGCCTATGAGATTTGGGTCGAGCCTAAGTTTTTAAACTAGTTTTTTTTTGTCAGAATAATAAATTCATTGCATACTGTAAATACTGGAGTACCAGAATATACAGAGATGACAGTACACTTGAATACATAGCATGTTTGACCAGCAACTAAACATACATTTTCAATTATCCCTAACATAGGGATTATTACAATCTGAGAGTGACATCTAGATTCGGCTCTTTGTTCAACTGCTCTGGTTGGAAAATTTTGAAGGTTTTGGAACTGGCTAATGCCAATTGAGCCTTCAGAGTGCTCTCGCACTTGATATAGCCAACATCGTCAGGCTTCTTGTCATTGAACAGAGCCGAATCAGAACTCTTCTCAGATTTATTCCGCTGCCAGGTCGGAAAATTCATCTCAACCGTACCTGGAATCGCACTTTCTTCTCCACCTTCACCACCAGAGGTGTTTCATCCTGTGTAACAGCCCGGGTAAAAATTTGGATTTTTACCGGAACTATAAAAGTCTTTTTACCGTGATTTACCCAATGAATTAATCTTAGGTAATTAATTCAAGGTAAATCTAGTGTCGTTTTTCGAAACCGAGGCTTTTCCCGCGCCCGTGATTTTTCTGTGGATTTTACGGACCAAAGTTGGTATTTTTTGGGTCCCGGAATCCTCAGAAAAATCACACCGAAAAATAACTAAAGGGGTATCAGTTATTTTCTGGTCCGGACCGGACTCGCTCCATAATGCAGACAAGCTGCATTATTGATCGTCACAAGTTGTACAGTTTTTTTTCACCTTTATAAATCAGAAGCAGGAGAAGAGAGGAAGAGGAGAAGAAAAAGAAAAAGAGAGAAAAGAAGAGAAAAAAAAGAGAGAAAAAGGAAAGAAAAAAAAGAAGGAAAAAAAGAAGAAAAAAAAACAGAAAAACAGAAAAACAGATTCATACTCCGTTTAATTGGAAATTTTTGTCCAAAGAAAGACTCTGTTTCGTAATCTGATAATCAAATTTTCCATTTTTAGTTCACTCTTGAATACAAATCACGAGAGTTGATATTCTTACTCGAATTTTTCATTGAGAGGGGAGAAAAAAAAGAAAAGGAAAAAATATAAGAGAAAAAAAAGAAACGAAAATCGGAAAAAGAAAAGAAAAAAAAAGAAGAAGAAGAAAAATGGAAAAAATAAAACGGGTGAATAGTGTCACCACCTTCCTCCGAGCCTTCACTGTGGTTGCCGAAGAGCTCCCCGCCATTTCGTGCCTCACCGACGCCACCTTCGTCGTCGCCGTGCCATCGCGACCTCGACGCTGCCCTCCCCGCTCCTTTCCGCCGCGAGACGCACCGCTGAGGGCCGTTGACCCGCGAGCAGACCCGGCAGATCTGCTTCTCCCGCGTCTCTGCTCAGCCTCCAGCGCCGTCGCGCCCGGGTTTCCACCGCCCATGGAGTCGCCATTGTCCGCCGCTGCTGTTGGTGTGCTCACACTTCCTCCTGCGCTCGTCGTTGCCGTCGCGCCATCGCAACCCGCAGGTACGACCCGAGTTTCGCAAGATCCGTTTGAGGAAGGCGGGTCGCTTAGTTCTGAGCTTGGCTTCTTTTGATTTGGGTTTGGGCGTGGGCTGGCTGTGCTGCTGGGCTTGGCACTATGCAGGGTCTGGGCGGGCACTGTTCATGGCCTAGTCTAGTTAAAAAAAAAAGAAATAATATATATATATATTTATTTATTTTCTGGAATAAAATTAGTTTTGGAAAAATATATATTTTATTTTGAGAAAAATATAAAAGGTTTTAATTATAGTGTTTTGGAATATATATATAAATATATATATATATAGATTCCTTGAAAATTAAAATAACTATGTTTTGTTGGGAAAAATTAATATTATGTTTATTTGGAAAAGATATATATTATGAAAATATTTTCTGGAATATTATATAAATATGTTATTGTTTTTGGGAAAATATATATACATGTATAATTATTTTCTTTTAGAAAATTGTATTATGGTAAATAATTTTTATGAAAATATTTTGTAAAATACATATATATGAAATAATTTCTAGGAAAATTATATTGTTATTATTTTGGAAGACAAAGTATAATTATTCTAAAAAAATATTTAAAGGAGAGTTTTAATTAAAGTATGGTACCGAAATTATATTCGGATATACGTACGGTATAATATTTTCGGTAAAATATGATAATAAAAGATATGAACCGGGATGGGTTTATTTCGCAGTACTGGCATCATAGCATACCGATTATGTGCATTTATGTGAACATGTCGTTTTGTTGTTTAGGTTTTAATATCGGGCAGTTTCCCGAGGAGCCGGCTATGGACCGGCCATTGTCTTCAGAGTTGAGTAATCGGCTAAGGTGAGGATGGATTTCCTTCAATATGTGCCTGTATTACTCGGTTGTTGTGTTTGATGTTTGTTGCACTGTTGATTGTTGCATTTGCTGTGGTTTGATTCGGGATGTTTATCCCAGTGTCTTGATTGATTTTAGGATGTTATCCTCATGAGTTGGTTTTGGGATGTTTATCCCTGTGTCTTTTTGGTAATAAGAATAATGGATTAAATAATAAAATGTGATAAGGATGTCGATCCTCGGTTTTGGATTGGGATGTCTATCCCGGTATTTTGGTTAGGGATGTTGATCCCTGTGATTTGGTTTTGGATAATGATGATATAATTGTCACGTGGTAAGTAGCGGTACGACTCGATGGTTAAGACTGTTTTGTGGTGGCCATGACCTGGGTTACTTGTGATAAGCATGTCTATGCTTGGGATGTCTATCCCGTAATTATATTTGGGATGTTTATCCCTGGGTTCTTATTTTTGGGATGTCGATCCCTGGGCTCTCTTGGATTTGGTCTGGCACTCGAAATATGTTGAGAACCAGGCCTGACCCCTAGCTTATCCGTGACGGGGCCCGGAAAGATAAAATTGGAAATTGGATTTTGTTTAAGTCTTTTTGGTCTTGGACTAGTTTTGGGTCTTGTCTTTTGGTTTGGCTGTTATGACTGTGTTTTCGACTTGAGTAACTTACGGTGTTGCATATTGATCGTCTATCCATAGTTGTGAGCACTCCGGACTCACCCCTCACCTGCGGGCTTTCATCCCGTAGGTTGAGTTATTTGTGGTTCAGGTTTGATGCATACCAGACAGGCTGCGGCGTTATCCCCTTGGACAGGGCTCGGATCCATAGTTTGCATCAGTGTCGCATACAGTGTCTTTGTGAGTTATTAAGTCTTCCGCTGTGCTATTTATTGCTATGGTTGGTGATATGTTTTGATGTTGGGCCGAAGGGCCAAATTTCTGTTGTTTATATTTTGGGCTATTGAGCCAGTTTTCTGTTGTATACACTGTATGCTGGGCTTTGTTTGGTTAGGTCGTTACAGTTCCGACACATGTTTACTATGTACGGTAAATACGGGTCGGGGCGTTTCATCCTGCATCACAAAAAAACCAAAATAGCATTGTAGAACCTAAAACATTTTTCGGGAGCTGGAGCTCAACCACATTCAAAAACTGGTATTGCTTATCATCATCTCCTCTTCACCATCATCGTCACCGTCTTTGTCTTTCTCCCCGGCACCATCGCTACTGTCATTGTCGCCGGCTCTGCCTCCGGCTCCGTTACCACCAACACACGACATTAACAATTAACCATAACAACCAGCAACAATTAAAATTCACAACAAACCACACACTTAGGCAATAAAATGCTCAACTTCAAACAAACTCAACTCAATAAAAGGAAGAGGGAGTCAATGTAGAAGCAACCCCCAGTCCCACTATAGAGAGACCAACACAGAGGCGCCGACCACTATAGGAAACCACTTGAATCAAAGTTTCATTGTGGAGGAACTTGAAGGAGATAAGAGGACACACTCTTACCAACCCCACTGTGAAGAGGCCTGCTGAGCGCCACCCACTGGAGGAGGAAACCACCCGAATCAGAGCAGCACTATTTTCGAATCAGAGTGAACTTTCGAACTTGTATTTGCTAGCTTGGTTTGGGTCTTGTTGCCATGATGATTATTAGATCTGACTCTTGGCATAGAGATCTTATAGGTTTGTGAAAGAGTTTTATTGATTAGGTTGAAGTGGGGAAAGATTTGGAGGAGTTGCAAGGAAGACAAAGGCACTATTCATAACGCACTGTTGATTTGAATTTTGAGAGGAATTCACGCGTGGCACGCGCTGTACAATATTTTTCCTGGCAGCCATCTTGTTCGTACTAAGTTTTTAAACTAGTTGGCCTTGGGAGACTAGGCCTATTATATCACTAATGTACCATAAAGTTTTATGTATGGTAATCCGAGAAATAATAATTTACAAGAGCATTTAAAGTTGTTCGCCAATTTGGAAAAACTACTCCAACAAAATAAAAAGATGTAAACACAAAAAAAATTCGTGACTCACCTAATGGCTTGATATATTCACAGTTCCTTGATTTGTACTTAATTACCTAGTTCCTGGCCGGAAAAATTATAAGGACTTGTCAAAGTCCAATAATCTTTTAGTACTAACATTAATTTATATTTTTCTGGTGAATTTAACTTTTTGTTTTTAATGGCTCTCATCCAGTAATGTATAAGAATTTTTTATAGCAGAAATACCCAAAAAAAAAAAGAAATCGACAATGCTTGATGGGCCTAGTGTCTTATCTCCAAATGCGAATACCAAAAGAAATTATAAAAAGTTTTTATTATAGGTGGAGTGCTTTTCCGATGATAGAGCTTATGAGTCATGAATGCTTCCAGTGATTCTTAAAAATTACCCACCATGAACGCTTATAATCGGTTTTAGGGAATATCAATCAAGAAACAATATATGGGTTCGAATTCTTAACAGAAGAAATAGTGGAACCATAACCTTTATATCTTCTGTAATGTTTTGTTGTCAACGCAACCAAACATATCACAAAATCATAGTGAGTATATTTTCATCACATTAGTCTGAACATGTTGATGTTCAACTGTGGACTAAGTTAGAATACCGCTGGTGCCAAAAGAACTACCACTGTCCTCTCCTATTCGGATAGTGTGTACTGAGTGGATGTTTTCCAATTTATCATGTGATTTTATTGTCGGTGGGGAGATCTCCTCGCGAGTCCTGGTGTTACTTGTCGACGCATTTGGGCTTGGTGCAATGTGAAGCTTTTTGAGTCGGAAAAGGATGCTCTCTTCAATCTAACGTCGAATATTCTTAGTCTTGCCTCGGAGTTCATGACTGCCAGGTCGACTGCCGTGGCTGGTACGGGTCCCTCACCGCCTGTATTGACTATTTTTCGGTGGCTTCCCCCTCTGGTGGGCTGGTTTAAACTCAACACTGACGGTGCAGTGTCTAGTTCCTCACAGGCTACAGCAGGTGGTTTAGTGCGGGATGCTGCTGGTGGCTGGGTTGTTGGGTTCAGTTTCCATATAGGCTCATGCTCTCCTGTGAATACCGAGCTTTGTTGGACTGAATAAGGCTTGGGAGTTGGGTATCTAGTACTTGGAAGTAGAGGTGGATATGCAGCCGCCATTATCTCATCCCACTGTTCTAATGCATGTCGGCTACGCCGAAATATGGTCCTTTTCCGGGCTAAGCAAGTTCATATGCGCCATGTGTTTTGTGAAGCGAATAGATGCGCTCATTGGCTTGATGGCTATGCTTTTTGCCTTCCTTTGGGTGTTTCTACTTTTGTTCAACCTCCTGGTGGTTGACAGTAATTGTTTCTTATCCTTTTCAAAGCGGAAAAGGAAAAATAGAAAAGAAAAAACTGTACATATGCATAATACAAGTGTTTTTCTTTTTTTTTGGTAACAATAGGAGGGCAAAGCCCTATCTTAAATTAACTGATAGAAGTAACAGCTAAACGAGGGGAAGGAACCCCCAACATGTCCTGAGTAACCAAATACAGAAGAAAATCCGGAGGGTCCGGAAGCAAAACAAGCTCAGGAGACCAAGATGAGGCGTGCCTAGCAAGAGCATCAGCAACACGATTCGCTTCACGAAGAACAAAACGGAAGGAAACCTACCAATTGCGATGCACCAGGGTGGTAAGCCTATGTAATATAGTTGTATGGAGATCCGGCTGAGGGGCACCATCGCGTAGAAAGGAGATCAGATTAAACGAGTCTGACTCCACTTCCACCTGACGATACCCACGGTTCCAAGCCAACTCCAACCCAGCCTACAAGGCCAAGCATTCTGCCTGCAACACAGAACAGAGACCAAGGTATTCGCCAAACCCCATTAACCAAGAACCAGTATGATCACGAATAACACCCCTAATGCTAGCTCCCCTAGCCACAGACCGAGCCCCATCCGAATTAACTTTAACCCATCCAGAAGGCGGAGGAACCCAGGTGACATCAACCATCGACCGGATCCCTTGAAATGCACCCTTCAAGCCAAAAGCCAGAGAAGCCACCTGCACCTCCTGTACCTTGGCCAAGAAAACATGCAACAACTCCAGGGAAGAAGAGGCCTTTCCCTCAAATACCACCAAGTTGCGATTGAGTCAAATGGTGTGTAATGCAGTCGCAAACACAACATCCCAGGTAGCACTAGTACAAGTCGACGAGAAAACATTAGAAATATTAGTAGCACACCACCGATTCAGGTCTAGGTGAAAGAATAGCCCCCAAAAACTGGGAGGGATAAGGTGAGTCCACAGGTTCTGAATTACTGGACAATCCCTCAACGTGTGCACAAGTGTTTCAGGATCACGCATACATTGAGGGCACAAAGACGAAGCAGCCAAATGTCTCTGGTGCCTCTCAGCATTCGTGAGTAGCTTAGCATGTAAAACTAACCATAGATGTGTTCTCGCTCATTGGGGAACCTGAATCTTCCAAATTTTCTTCCAGACTCCTTCTTCCTCATCCCACCCATCCGAGCTGAGCAAGCAATAAGCTAAAGCCACTGAAAAGACACCACTCGCAGTACCCAACCAAGATGGTTCATCCCGCCCAGCAGCCCCATCCGGAGTTGGAACCATGCCAAGGCTCTGATAGACCGCAACAGGCAGGAAGCTGGTAATAATATCCCAGCGCCAGTACCCCAAAGCATCCACATAATCAACTACCGACATCCCCACGAGTTCCTCCGGAATTGGTGCAATAGCCAAGTCAGCCAAAACACCAAGTTCCGAGCACCACAAATCTTCCCAGAACCTAGCAACCCGGCCATTCCCTAGTGTCCATGCAGTCTCCCGCAATAAAGATTGCCACTGATCACATATACCCCTCCACAAGGGAGAAGCTCTCCGGCTAGAGAGCAAACTCGGAATAGGCATGAATGTCGTTTTATATTTTGAGCACAGGACCCTCACCCACAGGGCATCCGTTGAGGAAAGAAGACCCCAAGCTAACTTCATCAAAAAACAATCATTCATGACACTAGCCGGCCGAATCCCAAGGCCACCTGTCTCCTTTGGTTGAGTGATGGTATGCCAATCCACAAGGTGTACTTTCCTATCCTCCGCCGAACTTCCCCAAATAAACTGTCTACACTTGGCATCCAAGGTCTGACAAACACCCCTAGGTAACCGGGCCGTTTGCATAGTGAAAGCCGGCAACGCCGTTAGGACCGACTTAACCAGAGTGATACGGCCAGCCAGAGACAAAGAACGTGCCTTCCACCCACTAAGTCGAGTAGAGACCTTTGTTAGCACCTCTTGATATGTGAGCCTAGTAACCCGGTCGTGGAGCAGAGGCACCCCTAAATACTTTCCAAGATTAGTTGTCCTAGGAATATTGCAAATGGCACTAAGATGATCCCCTACCTCATCAGAGACATTTTTAGAACAAAATAACTTGGACTTGGGTCGACTAACTCGTTGGCCAGAAACAAGACAAAACAGATCCAAACATTCCATCATACACAGAGCCTGGTCCTCCGAGGCCTCACTGAACAATAGCAGATCATCAGCAAAAAATAAGTGAGATAAAGGGGGACCATCCCTACCAAGAGAGATCGGCCTCCAGAGTCCTTGGTTCACTTTATCAGAAATAATGTGTCCCAACCTTTCCATACATAAAACAAATAGGTAAGGAGATAGAGGATCTCCCTGCCGAATTCCGCGAGAAGGGCAAAACACATCCGTAGGGCTCCCATTCCAAAGGATTCGCATCCGCGAAGTAGAAACACATTCTATGATGATTTTGACAAGAAAGTTTGGAACCTGAGCCAACAACAAAGTCTCCTCTAAAAAACTCCATCGAATCCGATCATAGGCCTTTTCAAGGTCAATTTTGAGGGCCATCCACCCAACATCCCCCGACCTTTGTTTCATCGAATGAATGATCTCCTACGCAATAATGATATTATCCGTTATATGTCGGCCTGGAACAAAACTACCCTGCTCTGGTCTCACCAACCTATCCATCACCTGCTTAAATCTCAATGCAAGTAACTTTGTAACAATCTTATAAGTAACGTTACAAAGACTAATTGGACGAAAAAAGGAAATATGAGAGGGATGATCCACCTTTGGGATAAGCACAATGAGTGTATCATTTATGCCCGAATCAAACTTCTGCCCCATAAAAATACCACGTATGAACTGGAAGACATCCTTGGCAACAAAGCTCCATTGACTCTGATAAAAGAGGGCATGAAGGCCGTCTGGACCTGGGGCCTTTAAAGCCCCCATGCTAAATATGGCCCGTCTAACCTCCTCCATAGTGACCTTCATGCATAGACCCTCCAATAACCCCCCGTCCAAAGATGGGAAGCCCCATGGAACTACGACACTCGCTTGAGCTTCCCCTTCCTCCGCATATAACTGAGAAAAGAATTGCACAACCATGCGTTGAAGACACCCCTGATCATAAACCCAGTCCCCCCGATCCGATTTCAAAGCTTCTATACGATTCTTCCGCCTTCGCACCTTAGTAGTCAGGTGAAAGAAGTGCGTATTCCGGTCCCCGTGCTGCAGCCACTTACATCTAGACTTTTGCATCCAAATTAGTTCTTCACGAACTAGAATTTGTTCATACTCAAGCCGGAGTTTAGTCTCAAGTTGCCGCAGGAAGCGAGTTGGCCTACGATCTAAAGCCAGCTCAACACCCCGAAGTCGCTGAACCAGCCGTGGCTTCTGGTAGAATACATTACCAAAACAATGCTTATTCCACTCCTTCACAGCCTCCCGAAAAGTGTCAATTGTATCTACCATGGTGCCGCTATAGTGCCATGCTTCTCAAACCAGATCTGAAAACTGGGAATGGGTAAGCCAGGCCGCCTGAAACCTAAACGGGCGTGTGGAACCCAGTCCCTGGTTGTTGTTTGATTCCCGAAGTAGCAACGGCCTATGATCTGACTTAACCCGCAGAAGATGGAATACAGAGGCATCCTCAAATCGAGCACGCCAACTGTCATTAGCAAGCATCCTATCCAGCCTTCTACGAATCATACCTCGGAACCATGTAAACCGGGGACCTTTAAACCCCAAGTCTGTAATACCACACTCCTCCATCCAGTCCCGGAACCTAGCCAACCTATTAAGTTGTATGGTCGCCCCTCCTTGCGTTTCCTCAGGGTATGCTGTTACATTAAAATCTCCCATAAGCACCCAAGGTTCCTGAATCCTCGCACTGAGAGAAACTAGCCGCGGCCATAGATCACTCTGCCGACTCTCCGAAGGACTAGCATAAACAGCAGTAAGTAAAAATGGGTCCTTTCCATGGGGAAGTACCCTAACATGAATAAACTGTGTATGACGGTGCTCTACTACCATATGCAATAAATCTGGGCGCCATAACACCCAAATACCACCAGCAAAGCCCCGTGCATCCTCACGAACCCATTCCTGAAACCCTAACGAGCGAATAACACGCTCAGCAATACGACCGCTAATTCGCGGCTCCAACACAACCGCTAACTGAACTCTATGTTGTTGAACTATATCTCTGAAGGAGCTCGAAAACAACTCACTCTTCGCCCCTTGACAGTTCCACGACAGAAAACTCAAACTATCCATTAAAAGTAATGGGCAAATCCACCACTAAACTACCACTCCTCTCGCCCGAGACTCCAGGCTCCATAGTCCACACCTTATTGCCACCAACATACTTCCCTCCCCTTGTTTTAACGTCAGCTGGGGCTACCACAGAGCTGCCTGACGAATCCAACAAAGGCCCATTGGCCTTACGAAATTATTTTGGAATTCCCGCTTCAATTGGTTCCTTCGCATGCGTAGAAACAACCTGTGGGATCTGCACTTTTCGCTTCAGTGTTGAAGGACCGTCTCCGTATTGTCTTCTTGAAAATCCATACCATCCTCCCCACTAGACATACCCTCATAAACAATCACTGGATTATTAGAGCCGTGCAAGCCCTTAGGATAGACAAGAGCAGATTTCAACTTTTCAACCGCAACAGTTACCTCTGGCACCTGCTGGCCACTGGACCCTGACTTGGCACAACTGCTCAACCTCTCCCCCGATTGTCGACCTTTCGGTTTCTGCCCTAGTCCTTTCCTCTTAGTAAATGGCCGCTGCTCCTCTGCCGGGGCTTGAAAAGTAACAGGGACCACCGGCCGAGCACCAGAGGTTGAGGGCACCTCCGTCGCATCACGCATAACCTCATGCAATAGTTTAGTAGCCGACCCCAATTCAAACGGGTTTGCCGCAATGCGCGCCCCCGGACCTCTATTCCTATCACGCTGAGTCGGTGTCCTTATCTGTCTCGAAACCTTCATCCAGGAGCCAAACTTTGCAGCTACTTCAGTATTAACCATGGACGTCGGGGCCAGATTGGTGGACGTCACAACAACAGGTGGAGGATCCTGAGCTACACTCACCACCACTGGTTCTGCCCTACCCGATAAGAAGCACTGCGATGCCACATGCCCTACCACACCACAGTGGTAACAAAAGTTCGGGATGTCCTCATAACATACCTCGTACCACTGTCCTTCAATCTCCACCTTTCCCAACAACGGCTTCGTAAATTCCACTTCAATAGCCAGCCGTGCAAATTTTGCTCACTCTGCATGGAGAGTATTAATGTCAATACGGATTGGATTACCAATCTGCCGAGCAAGTGCACTCAGGATATCTTGTCTATACCATTCCACCGGGAGCTTCGGAATTTGCACCCAAACTACCGTCTTCGTGGGATCTTAATACAAGTGTTTTTCTGTCCGACCTCAAAAGACAACTCGTTAGAAAAGTACTTTTAGGCTTCATTGGCGGGATAATGACTCCGCGAGTCCTATATTTTTTTCCCAAATCTCATTTGAGTCCTAAAAAAGAAAAACGACTATTCCGAGTCCTATAACATTGAAAAACTACATCAAATGAGTCCCCGTCCAACATTCCGTCCATTTTTTGCTGACCTGGCCGTTAACTATATACCTGGAAAATAAGATAAATGAAAAAAATAAGCAAAACAAAAACAAAAATTGAAATTACGATTTTATCAAAAATTGAAATGGCTCGGTTAACGTCCACAACACAAAATCAACAACCAATTGCCATCAAAACCCAAATCGAGTCCAACCAAACGAACTCAAGAACCCACAAACACGAGCAAACAGGGAACAGAGGAGGGACATACCCTACAGAAGACGCCAACGGCGGTGACCCCATCGCGAACCAGTCCTCGCGCGGGTGACAGACCTGCGGCGCCTCCTCCGTCCTCGTCGCAGCGGCGGTGTGTGACCCAGGTGGCAGCGATTTGAAGAGGGAGGGAAGAACAAAGAGGTGATGGCGGCGGCTTCTCGAGAAAAGGAGATGAAGAAGAAAAAGGGCAATTAGAGCAATACCCAAGGAAAACTTAGACGAGTTCATAGAAAGGAAATTGGGAGAGGGATAGGGGTGAGGATCGTCCTTGGTGTCTTACCAACGCAACCACACGGCGGCAATGTCGAGCATGAGATGGATGGGGCGATCTCGAGCGGCAAATGGCTTCAACGGCGGCAACTGCTAGAGGACCAGAGGCGAGGAGAAGCAGCGGCGTCGCTGGTGCTATGTGCGGTGGCCGGCACGAAGGCGATGGAGAAGATGAGGTCGGATCCTCTGCCCAGTGGTGTCGAGCTCGGTGGTGGCATCTTCTGGTTGGTGTGGCAGCACGGAGGAGAAGAGAGGAACAGAGGAAGAGGCGTCGGGTCCTGCTGGTGGCTTCCGGCAGAGGTGGTGTGGATAACGGGCGGCAGTGCTTGGTGGCTGAGGGAGAGCTTTTGAGAGAAGGAGAAAAAAGAGAGGAGGAGATGGGGTGGTGGTGACGTGCTGCAGGTGGTGTGTGGGTGGCTCGGTGGTCTCGGGTAGTGGTGGTTGGCGGGTGGAGGAAGAAGAAAAGAAAATAAAAAGAAAAGTGAGGGGGAGGGTGAGAAGAAGCAGATGAAATAATTGAGGGAGAGAGGGATGTGAGGAAATCGGTGAGGGAGGAGGAGAAGATAACGGAAAGAGGAAGGGAAGAGATGAATTAAAGAAAAAAAAAGATTTAAGATTTTGATGTGCTGCTCACGTGGCATATTATCTTTGTCAGCAATGAAGTGGAGCTGATGTGGTGCATGACAAGTCAAGGATAACGGTCAGGTCAGCAAAAAAATGGACGGAATGTTGGACGGGGACTCATTTGATGTAGTTTTTCAATATTATAGGACTCGGAATATTCTTTTTTCTTTTTTAGGACTCAAATGAAATTTGGGGAAAAGATATAGGACTCGCGGAGTCATTATCCCCTTCATTGGCGTATGTCCATCGGAGAAAATGATAGATCTTAATGCAACTATACAAAATTACTGGGGTTGTGTACCTTTGGGCCGAATTAGTCCTAGACCCTGTTGACAGCGAAGCTCTCTTTTTCTCTCTCTAATACATTTGACAGCTTGTTTACCCGCCACTTGACGCACTTAACTAAAGTGCAAAATGGATGGTTTTCATCTTGAGATGAAAAAATTGCAAATGGATCATCATGAATCAAGAAACAATACTCATGATGTTTTTTTCTATTAAAAAAAAAGGCATCAGTGGTGTCATCATCGTTCTGTCGGTTTAGGGTCCGGTCAATACCTGTTACATCTTGGCATTAGGCCTTCTTCATAGGAGAGACCGTCCTACCGGGGCACCAGCGGACACCCTCGCCTGCTACGCGTCATAGTGTCGGGGAGTCGCCGACAGTGGCGGATCCAGAAATATTTTCCAGTGTAGGTAAAAAAACAATCGTCTTACCCTTTAAATAAATATAAAAATTACACTATAAAATGTTAAAATTAATTAAATGTTATAATTATTAATGGGCTTGTAACTGTATTCTTGCAAAAGTAAGAGGGGTAAGATCCCAAATTTAAATTCCACTTTCAAAATTGATTGATATAAAAAAAATCAAATGTAATAATTTTTCTCTACATGTTCTCATATTTTTGTAAATATTGAATAATTTTTTCATTCAATGCGATCAAATATATTATTCTAAACATATATAATTAAACAATCATTTACTATCTTTCTATATTTGAAAAAAAAATCACATTTTTATTAGTTAGTATATTACACCATTCAGTTAACCAAGAAAAAAAAGAGAGCAACAAATACAATTGTGAATATATAAATTTTTGGGGTGAGTTATAAATTAAATATGTACGAATATGAATTCTTTAAAAAAAAATACATGAATATGAACGTTAGTTAATACTTTAATACCAAAATTAGTATTTTTTTTGTTTTTGTTATACAAAATTGGAGCCAAACCTGAGACGCCCCGACTCGTATTTACCAGTCTCAGTAAACACGTGCCGGAACTGTACAACAGTAAATACAACACGATACACGGCCCAAAGATAATATCAATGAATATATCAAAGAAACCGGCCCAACGGCCAAATGTCACATCATAAACATCAGAAATCTGGCCCTTCGGCCCAACATCAAAACACGTCGCCCGACCTCGGGGACATCAACAATAGCACAGCGGAAGCAATTCTAATCTCAATATCAACATATGCAAAATCCGATGCAAACTAATGGATCCGAGTCCTGTCCGAGGGTACGCTACAGCTTCCCATGTATGTTCCTGTACTCAGCACAAATCAAACTACGTGACCGAGTCACGCAGGCGAGGGGTGAGTCCGAAGTGCTCACCGGGTAAAATCCATAAGCAAAAATACATATACAAGCAACCAATAATAACTAAGTCATAATTGAACACCAAACTCAAATTCACGTATGAGGATACAATACCACCGAGTCAAAAGAGCAATCACAATCATAACAAAATACAATACCACCCAAACAGGAACAACAATGCTCAAAAGCATAACATCACGAATAACATGACAACAACGACGAGACTCCACATCTCCACACCCGACCGGGTCATACCACTAAACTTCCAAGTTAACAACTAATCTACCAAAAGAACCCCATATCACGAAACAAGGTTTGGTCGTGCCGCGGTAAAAAGAACAACACAGGACCGTTACTGGTCCAAATCAAATCACAGGCCGTTACGGGCCAAACCATAATGATAGGGTCGTTACGGACCCAAACTACCGCCTCTGGCCGTACCAAAATCCAATCCTCACAGATCACTGGGCCTGTCACGGGGTAAGCTAGGGTCGTACCTGGTTATCAACCTATTTCTGGTGCCAGATCAAAAAGAACCCGGGATCAACATCCCAATAACAAATCTTAAGGATCAACATCCTAAATATCAAACCGGGATCAACATCCCAAATATCAAACCGGGATCAACATCCCAAGGATCAACATCCTTATATCAAGTAACCCGATCATGGCCACCACAAAATAGTCTCTAACCATCTGGTCGTACCTCAACTCACTACGTGACAATACAGTCATCATCATTCCAACAAAACTCCAATTGTTCCACAACTCAATTCACTCAACCTATATCTCAATAAACAGACTGATCCTCTATCAACAGCCCAACAACAAATCACAATAATGATCATAAGCCTCGAGAAACCTAACAGTTCAAATTATCACCATTCTAGAATACCTTCTCAAGATATCAAATCTAGCTAACAGACCAAACCTCTGCTAACAGCCCAACAACAACCATAACAAACTCAACAGAAGCAATAGTTCTAATAGCAACAATGACAGCAGCAATCAACTTAATTCATCTCACAACAAATCATTCACAACCACAAGAGTAGTAACATACCAGCATATAACACACACAGTGAACAATCAACAACTTGATATTACGGGCAGTATATTAATAATTACTTATACTCACCTTAGCCGATTATCAGGTTTGAAAATCCTCAAAAGGTTCCAAAGTCGGTTCCTCATTGAACTGCTCAGTATCAACTCCTATATCAACAAATAATATGCATACATATAAGATGCACAGCAACGGTATGCGAATGACAAAATGTAATATTCCCATTTACTCCGGTGCTTCTTCGGTTATGATAAGAACATTATCATTTACCAATATTAATCCATTTCCAAAAATAATACATCGTATTTATATCCGATCATTATTCCGGTATTTTACTTTGTAATACCCTATCCAAGATATTTTCCATGAGTATATATAATTACCATAAACATATATTTTCCAAAATATTTTCGTAGCATACATATCCTTTTCTAAAAAGTATTTTACCATATAGCATTCTTTCAAAGGATATAAATCTTATTATAATTACTATGATTCCCAAAAATGATATTATGTCAAAGTACTTATTTCATTTATCTTCACAAATATAATTATATACTATATATACACTTTTCCAGAAATATACCATATTTTTTTCCAAAAGTATACTTACCATAAAATAATTCCTCTGAAAAAATGCTAACGTACATATATATATATATATATATATATATATATATATACATATATATATATATATACATATATATATATATATATATATATATATATCTTCCCAAAAGTAATTATATATATCTTCCCAAAAGTAATTATCATAACATATATCAAAGGTATTTACCATATACTAATTTTTTCCAAAAAATAATAGCATATCTATATATTTCAAAATATCTCCATAATGTACATATCTTTTTCTAGAATACTAATCATATTGTAACTACCTTGATTTTCCAAAATAATAGTATGTCAAAGTAATTATATAACTATGTAATATAGGCATATATTTTCCAAGAATATACCATTTATTTTTCCATAATATAAGTTATTATTTTTTCCATATTATTCCCAAAATTATATTTATTTTTATTTTCCAGAATATTTTTCTCTATTTTTTAAAATTCGAACTACGACAACTGAAACGGCCCGATCCGTATTTACCGTTATACACAGTAAACACGTGGGACCACATACTATTGCAATAATCACAATAGTAATTATCACAACCAACAACATTAATACAATAAAAGTACATAATACATCAACAGTATTTGTCCCGGCACGGGAACATTATTACAACAAGCATTAATCCACAGAGTTATAAAATGCAAGCAGCGGAAGTCTTAATACAACACAGCAATAGACAACAGTATAAACATGAAGCAACGCAGGATGGATCCGGACCTGGCAGAGGGTGCGCCACAGCTTGCCTCGAACGTACCTCAGCTACGCACAATCAAACTACGCGACCAGGTCATGCAGGCGAGGGGTGAGTCCGAAATGCTCACCGGGTAAAATCCATAAGCAAATATACATATACAACAACCGTAAATAATCCAAGTCACAACAACAGCAATTTACTAAGGTTCACACTCTGTGATTCTAGACACACTATACCAATTTTATTATCAGGGCCCCTATCACTAGTTAAATGGTGGCCGTCGCCTGGTAGTCAAGCTAGCTAGCCCGTGGACCCCGCACTGGTACCTCCACGTATAACTGGCACAGACAGGGAGCAGACCCCAAGCACACTCTCCCCCAGCACCATAAAAATAAGACTATTATCTGGCTATTCCAACATTTAACTGTGACTTACTAGATGTCTAAGTGTGACCAGTTTTATTATTCCTAGTTACTTAATTTCTATTATCCTCCATTATCTCATTATCCCGAGCAGGCTCACGGCCTCTCCGCTCGTCTGGATAGTACAAGCTCATTCAACCAGTACCCTCGGTACTCTACTCTCACAATTTTCACAGCCAACAACAACAGAAAAACCTACTAATACCACATTTCTAATATTACCAATAACATCAACAGTAGCATCAATTCAGCAACATCAACGGCAACAAACAACGATTAAATTCATCTCACAACAACTATTCACAGCCATAAAGAATTATTCAAGCATATAACACAACAACAACTTGGTACTACGGCAGTATATAAATAATTACTTATCCTCACCTTAGCCGATTTTCTATTCCTGACAGTCCTCGAAGTGTTCTGGCTCAGGCTCCTCGGGGTACTACTCGTTATCAATTCCTATATCAAACAACAATTTATGCACATATAAGATGATATGCAAATGCTCGGCTATTACTGTAAGTCGTAAAAATAATTACTGGACCTACTCGGTACTTCCCCGGGTTATCCCCATTATCGTCATAATTCACCATTTATTTCAAGTGTCAAAAGTAATACTATACTTATACCCGGTTATTATTCCGGTACGTATTTACTTTGATAATACCCTTCCCATTTTTATTTTCCTTGAGTATGTACTTTCCAAAATTATTTCTATAAAATGATTATCTTTTTTTTAAATTATTTCTGTAAGGTTATTTACTAACATATATATTTTTAGAAAATGTAATCCCTTATTATTATTATTATTATCTTTTTTTCCAGAATATAATTATGTAATTTTTTTCCTAATTTTCGGAATTTATCTATGTGCATATACCCTTTTTAATTATTAAACACATTATTACTGGTCTGGGCCATGAACAGTGAGCTATTCAAGCCCATGTCCAAAGCCAGATTTCGGCCCAATCATATCCAACCCATACCATACACATCCAGCCCAAAAATAGAAACCCAACCAAACACGGGTCAACCCGACCAGTGTTGACAATGTTCGGGTCGTCCCTAACCCGCAATGGCTCACCTTGCTGTGGCCTGCAGTGGCGGCGGTGCGAGGCGACTGCGGCAGAGGGACGCAACTGAGACGCGACCGGAATGGGAAGGAGGCGGCGCGACTGTCGTCGTGACGAGAGAGGCCGGCAGCAGGGCGAACTCACTTGGCTTCCTCCGTTCGAACGGCGGCGGCGGCGGCTTCCTGCAGCGACGAGTGAGGAGAAGACAGTACCGGCGATGCGAGGAGACAGATCTGTAGGAGAAGCGTGCAACGGCGAAGGAAGGGTGCGGTGGCAGCGGCACGACGCGAGGGGGGGCAGGGAGGAGAAAAGACGGACGACTGCTGGTCGTTGGGATCTGCTGCGTCTTGGGTCATCGGCGTCGTGAGGGGAAGGCATGGCTGCGTCCTGCTCGGCTTGTCACCACTGGCGGCGACGGCGAGCAAGGATGAGGAGGTGAAGATGATGGCGGTGTGGGTCGTTGCTGTGGTGGGGGCGCGGCGGGGTTTGGTGGCCGGCAGCTCGTTGGTGTGTGGTTGTTGTTTGTTATTTTTTTTTATTTTTCCTTTCTTACCCTTCTTTTCTTTTTTCTGGTTTTGGTAGAAAAGAAAGAAAACTGGATTTTGTGTGTTTGCAGGTGTAAGGTAATAGGTTGCAGACAGTAAGGTTTTTTGCAGATGGTGAAGAGAGGTGGTACTGGGGTTATGGTGTTTATGCAGGCAGAAGAAGAGTATGCAGAGCACTGACAAATCACGAGCATCAAAGGGGAGACAAGAGTTCACGTGTGTACAGGAGTAAGGCGGCTGCATAATTCAATTATGCAGTCGTGTCCCGACCGGACCAGAAAATAACTATAATACCCCCTTGACTTTACCTCTGGCCCGATAATTCGAGGTTAAACATGACTTTTCTGAAGATTCCTAGACCCGAAAAATTCCAACTTTGGTCCGCAAAATCCGCAGAAAAATCCCGAGCGTGGGACAGAGCTCGGTTTCGGAATCCGATGCGTAATTTACCCTGAAATAATTACCCAAGATTATTTTACATGGTAAATTACTATACAAAGCGTTTTTACAATCCTGGTAAAAATATAAATTTTACCCGGGCTGTTACAGTTTACCCCCTTAAAAGAATTTCGTCCCCGAAATTCACTCTGAACCGGTGAAAAGATGCAGATACTGGGACCGCATATGCTCCTCGACTTCCCATGTTGACTCGTTAGCTGAATGCTTACTCCACTTGACCTTTACCATAGGAATGGTACGGTTCCGCAACTGCCGTACTTCCCGAGCAAGAATCTGTTCCGGCATTTCTGTATAGGTAACTTCTGCCACTTCAACATCCACTGGGGCCACAATATGACTAGGGTCTGACTGGTATCTCCTCAGCATGGAGACGTGAAACACATCATGAATGCGTGATAGCTCATCAGGCAAAGACAACCTGTAAGCTAGTGGTCCAATCCTCTCAATGATCTCATATGGCCCGATATACCTTGGACTCAGCTTTCCTCTCTTGCCGAACCTGATCACTCCCTTCCAGGGTGCAACTCTGAGAAAAACCTTCTCACCAACGTTATACTCCATCTCACGTCGGTGTTTGTCGGCATAGCTCTTCTACCGATCCTGAGCAGCTTTCATGCACTGTCTCACCGTCTGGATCTTGGCCACTGACTGCTGGACTAACTCTGGTCCAACAATCAATCTCATACCTTCTTCGTCCCAACATACCGGACTTCTACACTTCCTTCCATAAAGAGCCTCAAAAGGTGGCATACCAATGCTGGAATGGTAGCCGTTGTTATACGCGAACTCCGCCAAGGGTAGGTACTTATCCCAACTCCCACTGAAGTTAAGTGCACAAGCTCTAAGCATATCCTCCAGTGTCTGTATAGTCCTCTCAGACTGTCCGTCTGTCTGAGGATGAAAAGCAGTGCTGAAGCTCAACTTAGTTCCCAAAGCAGCTTGTAAACTCTTTCAGAATCGTGAGGTGAATCTGGGATCTCTGTCTGAGACTATAGACTTTGGAATCCCATGTAGCCTCACAATCTCAGCAACATACTTACCCGCCAATGTGTCCATGGTATCAGTCTGGCGGATAGGAAGAAAATGAGCCGATTTTGTTAATCGGTCAACGATGACCCAAATAGCATCATGCTGCCTCCGAGTCATCGGTAAACCAATCACAAAATCCATGGTGATCATCTCCCACTTCCACTCCGGTATTGTCAACGATCTCATCTTGCCTGCTGGAGCCTGATGTTCGGCTTTCACCTGCTGGCAAGTAATGCATCTAGCGACATACTCTGCTACATCCTTCTTTATGCGAGGCCACCAGAAATGGCTCTTCAAGTTTTGATACATCTTGGTGCTTCTACGATGCATCGTATACGGCGTCATATGACCTTCATCCAGAATCTGACTACGCAGATTACTGACATTGGGTACACATACCCGTTTCCCAATCATCAGTGCTCCATCATCAGCTATACGGAACTTGTCCTCTTTTCCACTCCTTACTCCTTCCTTTAGCTTGACCAAGTCGGGATCTAAATCTTGTAACTCCACTATCCATCCTCTTAGGTTAGACGTGACACTCATGTGTGCTAGTAAGGCTCCTGCTACATCTACTGTCAAGTCAACTCCCAGCTTCCTTAACTCGATAAGTGAAAACATCGAGTAACTAGTGGAGGAATCATCCGATTGTCTCCGGCTTAAAGCATCAGCTACCACATTAGCCTTCCCTGGATGATACTCGATAGTACAATCATAATCATTAAGTAACTCAACCCAACGTCTTTGTGGCAGGTTAAGCTCCTTTTGTGTCATGATGTACTTAAGGCTTTTGTGGTCGGTGAAGATTCGACACTTCTCTCCAAATAAATAGTGTCTCCAAATCTTCAGAGCCAAAATCACAGCTGCTATCTCCAGATCATGAGTCGGGTAGTTCTTCTCATGAGTCCTTAGCTGTCTAGAGGCATAAGCAATCACTCTTCCTTCTTCATCACCACGGCTCCTAAACCAAGTCCTGATGCGTCACAAAACAACACATACTCCACTCCTGGCTTGGGTACTGTTAGCACTGGTGTCGTGGTCAGCTTCTCCTTAAGCTCCTCAAAACTCCGTTAGCACTCCGGGCTCCAAACAAAAGCTTGTTCTTTCCTCAATAGCTTAGTCATGGGACTGTCTAATAAGGAAAAACCTTCTATGACCCTCCGATAATATCCTGCAAGGCCAAGAAAACTCCTGACTTCACACGTTCTTGGAAGGCTCCCACTCCAACACAGCCTTAACTTTGGCAGGGTCAACCTTTATTCCATCCTCGCCTACTACATGTCCGAGGAAGGAAACTTCTCCAAGCCAAAATTCACACTTGCTGAATTTGGCATACAGCTGCTTCTCCCGTAACCTCTGAAGCACTATCCTCAAATGCTCTTCGTGCTCCTCCTTGCTCTTGGAGTAGATGAGGATATCATCGATAAAGACTACAACGAATTTATCCAGAAACTCATTCAGCACCAAGTGCATCAAGCACATGAACACTGCCGGTGCATTGGTCACACCGAAAGGTACTACAGTGAATTCGTAGTGGCCATACCGTGTGCGAAAAGCTGTCTTCGGTATGTCCTTCTCCGAAATCTTGATCTGGTGATAGCCCTATCGGAGATCAATCTTTGAAAACACCGTTGCTCCTTGAAGCTGATCGAAAAGATCATCAATCCTCGGTAACGGGGTACTTGTTCTTGATTATCACCTTGTTGATCTGGCCATAGTCTACACACATACGCAGACTACCATCCTTCTTCTTCACGAACAAGACTGGTGCACCCCATGGTGAGGTACTAGGTCTGATGAAACCTTTCTCCAATAGTTCGTCTAGCTGCTTCTTCAGCTCCTGAAGCTCTGTTGGTGCCATCCTGTATGGTGCCATCGAGATAGGTGTAACTCCAGGTACAAGCTCGATGGTGTACTCAACCTCTCTGTCAGGTGGTAAATCTGGTAGATCATCTGCAAAAACATCAACAAACTCCCTCACAACTAATACATCCTCCGGGGTAGGGTCTTCTGTCTCTCTGCTTGGAATGTGGATCAGCAAAGCATCTGGACTATGTTGCTTCATTCCGTAGCCCTGGGTAGTAGAGATTCTACAGGTGGTTGTAGTTCTCCCCACTCCGGACAAAACAATCGACCGATCTTCGGCGCATGTCAACCTCACTTGCTTAGCTCGACAATCCACCAAAGCTTGATACTTCGACAACCAATCCATGCCTAGGATTATATCAAATCCTCCCATGTTCATGGCAATGAGTCGAGCAGGAAAGGTTTCATTCCCGAACACTAGCGGCACATCCTTACAAACTCTATCTAACCTCACTATGATGCTTGCGGGTAATCTAACCCTCATCGGTTTTTCTAAGGACACATCTTCACAGTTATGTTGCATATTATAGGTTTGAGCTATAAAGGAATGTGTAGCTCTAGGATCAATTAATGTGAAAGCAACACTACCATATATTGTAAAGATACCTGCTATGACTTGAGCAGCATCAGGGTCCTCTTCTGCGGTGATGACAAAAGCTCTAGGAACTGTTGTGCTTTGGTTAGCTCCAGATTGGGTCCTTGCGGAAGGATTCTCACGACCACGACCTTGTCCTTGTCCTTGTGCTCTAGATCCACCTAGCACACTAGCCACAGAGGCCTGAACTGTTGGTGCCGGTGCAGAGTTACTGACTCTCCCAAGCTTCGAGCATGCATAACAGTAATGTCCCAACTCGTTGCACTCGAAACATCTGACTGCTGATATGGGACGTCAGAAGCGGTTGTCTCCAGAACTAGTCACTCCAGGTCCACTCCATCCTCTAGTCGAAGCACCGCGGTTGTTAGTCCAACCACGTCCATAGGTCATCTGCTGATACTGTCCACGTCCAGCTACAGGTGCACTAGCGATAGTTACATATGGCTTCTTGTTCTGACTAGGAGGTACTTGCGGTGTATTTCTCTTCCGGCGATACTCCTGTTGATCACGCCAGGTAACTTCAGACTTCTGAGCATCCGTTACCATGTCCTGATAACCAGCAAAATCCTTGCATCCTGTGATAGCTCGAATGTCAGGATGTAAACCTCTCCAGAAACGTTGGCATCTGGCTTTGGTAGTTGCTACCAGATCTCCAACATACAGGGACAGGCGGTCAAACTTCTTCTCGTACTCCGTCATGGTCATACCATCCTGGCTCAATTTCAGGAATTCGCGCTGCATACGCTCCTGAAATTCTTCAGTAATGAACTTGTCCTTAAACATGGCCGTGAACTCAGCCCATGGCATCACCACTGGTTTCGGCAGGTCTCTTATGGTAGATTCCCACCATGTTGCTGCTTCCTCACGGAAAAGAGAAGCGGCATAGTTCGCCCACTAGTCAGTTGTGCACTTGATTTTAAGCATGACCCTGGCGATCTGACGTAACCACTCGTCCGCCTCACGAGGATCAGTCGCTCCTAAGAATGGCTCAGCTCCAAGCTCAGATAGCTTGGTGAAAACAGTGTCCTCGACTGGTCCCCCAGCTGTCTGTTGGTGAAGGATCTGTGTCATCATGTGCATCATCTGCAAGGACATAAGGTACGGCATATACCCGGTACCCCATCGTAAACATGTGGCTCATCCACGTAGGCATGCGGTTGACCGATTGACACTTGGTCCTCTTCCAAGTGCTGTTGGGCGGCATGCTGGTGTCCCTCAGCCGGATCCATCTCATCCTACCTATATGAAGATGTATGCATGAGTATCTTATTTATAACATGTGGAGTAGGATATGCACAATCAGTCAAACAACAACCAAGGACCTACAGCCCGCTCCGCTACCAAAATGAAACGCCCCGATCCGTATTTACCGTTATACACAGTACGCACGTGGGACCATATACTATTGCAATAATCACAATAGTAATTATCACAACCAACAGCATTAATACAATAAAAGTACATAATACATCAACAGTACTTGTCCCGGCACGGGAACATTATTACAACAAGCATTAATCCACAGAGTTATAAAATGCAAGCAGCGGAAGTCCTAATACAACACAGCAATAGACAACAGTATAAACATGATGCAACGTAGGATGGATCCGGGCCTCGCAGAGGGTGCGCCACAGCTTGCCTCGAACGTACCTGAGCTACGCACAATCAAACTACGCGACCAGGTCACGCAGGCGAGGGGTGAGTCCGAAGTGCTCACCGGGTAAAATCCATAAGCAAATATACATATACAACAACCGTAAATAATCCAAGTCACAACAACAGCAATTTACTAAGGTTCACACTCTGTGATTTTAGACATACTATACCAATTTTATTATCAGGGCCCCTATCACTAGTTAAATGGTGGCCGTCGCTTGGTAGTCAAGCTAGCTAGCCCGTGGACCCCACACTGGTACCTCCACGTATAACTGGCACAGACAGGGAGCAGACCCCAAGCACACTCTCCCCCTGCGCCTAAAATAAAAATTGGTACAGACAGGGAGCAGACCCCAAGCACACTCTCCCCCAGCACTATAAAAATAAGACTATCATCTGGCTATTCCAACATTTAACTGTGACTTACTAGATGTCTAAGTGTGACCAGTTTTATTATTCCTAGTTACTTAATTTCTATTATCCTCCATTATCTCATTATCCCGAGCAGGCTCACGGCCTCTCCGCTCGTCTGGATAATACAAGCTCATTCAACCAATACCCTCGGTACTCTACTCTCACAATTTTCACAGCCAACAACAACAGAAAAACCTACTAATACCACATTTCTAATATTACCAATAACATCAACAGTAGCATCAATTCAGCAACATCAACGGCAACAAACAACGATTAAATTCATCTCACAACAACTATTCACAGCCATAAAGAATTATTCAAGCATATAACACAACAGCAACTTGGTACTACGGCAGTATATAAATAATTACTTATCCTCACCTTAGCCGATTGTCTATTCTTGATAGTCCTCGAAGTGTTCCGGCTCAGGCTCCTCGGGGTACTGCTCGTTATCAATTCCTATATCAAACAACAATTTATGCACATATAAGATGATATGAAAATGCTCGGCTATTACTGTAAGCCGTAAAAATAATTACTGGACCTACTCGGTACTTCCCCGGGTTATTCCCATTATCGTCATAATTCACCATTTATTTCAAGTGTCAAAAGTAATACAATACTTATACCCGGTTATTATTCCGGTACGTATTTACTTTGATAATACCCTTCCCATTTTTATTTTCCTTGAGTATGTACTTTCCAAAATTATTTCTATAAAATAATTATCTTTTTTTAAAATTATTTCTGTAAGGTTATTTACTAACATATATATTTCTAGAAAATGTAATCCCCTATTATTATTATTATTATTACTTTTTTCCAGAATATAATTATGTAATTTTTTTCATAATTTTCGGAATTTATCTATGTTCATATACCCTTTTTAATTATTAAACACATTATTACTGGTCTGGGCCATGAACAGTGAGCCATTCAAGCCCATGTCCAAAGCCCAGATTTCGGCCCAATCATATCCAACCCATACCATACACATCCAGCCCAAAAATCGAAACCCAACCAAACCCGGGTCAACCCGACCCGTGTTGACAATGTCCGGGTCGTCCTCAATCCGCAATGGCTCACCTTGCTGTGGCGTGCAGCAGCGGCGGCGCGAGGTGACGGCGGCAGAGGGACGCAATTGAGGCGCGACCGGAATGGGAAGGAGGCGGCGCGACTGTCGTCGTGACGAGAGAGGCCGGCAGCGGGGCGAACTCACTTGGCTTCCCCCGTTCAAACGGCGGCGGCGGCTTCCTGCAGCGACGAGTGAGGAGAAGACGGTATCGGCGATGAGAGGAGACGGATCTGCAGGAGAAGCGTGCGACGGCGAAGGAAGGGTGCGGTGGCAGGGAGGAGATAAGACGGACGGCTGCTGGTCGTTGGGATCTGCTGCGTCTTGGGTCGTCGACGTCGTGAGGGGGAGGCGTGGCTGCATCCTGCTCGGCTTGTCACCACTGGCGGCGACGGTGAGCAAGGATGAGGAAGTGAAGATGAGGGCGGCGTGGGTCGTTGCTGTGGTGGGGGCGCGGCGGGGTTTGGTGGCCGGCAGCTCGTTGGTGTGTGGTTGTTGTTTGTTATTATTATTTTTTTTCCTTTCTTACCCTTCTTTTCTTTTTTCTGGTTTAGGTGGAAAAGAAAGAAAACTGGATTTTGCGTGTTTGCAGGTGTAAGGTAATAGGTTGCAGGCAGTGAGGTTTTTTGCAGATGGTGAAGAGAGGTGGTACTGGGGTTATGGTGTTTATGCAGGCAGAAGAAGAGTATGCAGAGCACTGACAAATCACGAGCATCACAGGGGAGACAAGAGTTCACGTGCGTACAGGAGTAAGGCGACTGCATAATTCAATTATGCAGTCGTGTCCCGACCGGACCAGAAAATAACTATAATACCCCCTTGACTTTACCTCTGGCCCGATAATTCGAGGTTAAACCTGACTTTTCTGAAGATTCCTGGACCCGAAAAATTCCAACTTTGGTCCGTAAAATCCGCAGAAAAATCCCGAGCGTGGGACAGAGCTCGGTTTCGGAATCCGATTCGTAATTTACCCTGAAATAATTACCCAAGATTATTTTACATGGTAAATTACTGTACAAAGCGTTTTTACAATCCTGCTAAAAATATAAATTTTACCCGGGCCGTTACACCAATAGTACAGCCCAACCCACTACATAGACCTCAACCCAGCCCCAACTATGAGCCTAGGTACATGCCCAGCTGCACCCAAGCCCAAGCATATCCAGTCCACAGGCGCGACCCAAACCACAAAACTCGGGTCAAAACCATAACGACCGGGTCGACCCGCCACAAACGGGTCACCATCAACCCGTGGATCTGCTCACCTTGGTGAGCCTGTCGGCAGCGCGTGATGAGGCGAGCGACGGCGGCAGCGACCCAAGGAAGGCGAGGCGAGAGAGACGACACGGGAAGGGGAAGGCGACGGAGGCTTTGGCGGCCCGCTTTGGTCTCGTCTCCACAGCGCGGCGCTGGGGCGAGCGAGCGAGCAGGAAGAGAGAGGGAGATGGTGGCGATGGCTCGGTGGTGGCGGTGTGGCAGTGGTGGTTCTCGATGACGGTTCACGGTGAGAGGAAGGAAGAGAGGTGCAGGTATGGCGGCGTTTGGTGGTGAGGGTGTCGGCTGGTGGTGTGTGGTGGAGGTTGGTCACGGCAAGGAAGAAAGAAGAAAAATGAAAAGGAGAGGGGAGGATGGTGTAACAGTGACGTGTGGGTGTTTGCATATTATCTTTGTTTTCTTTCTTTTTCTTGGTTTTGGTTTCCTTTACTGGTTGTGGTAGATGGTTATTGGTTTTTGCAGGGTAAGGACGGGAAGAGGAGCTGGGCAGTGAAGATGAAGGTGATGATGGTGGTGTACTGGAAGCAGGAAAAACACGAGGTTATAGGTGGTGCATGGTGATACTGGTTACACAGGAAAAGCAAGGCACGGGCGACGCAGGAGCAAGGCAGCGCAGCCCTCAATTATGCAGGTAAGTCGTGTACCGTCCGGACCAGAAAATAACTGATATACCTCCTTAGTTATATTTCTGGTGTGATTTTTTTTAGGATTCCGGGACCCGAAAAATACCAACTTTGGTCCGAAAAATCCACAAAAAATTACGAGCGCGGAAAAACCCTCGGTTTCGAAAAACGATGCCCGATTTACCTTGAATTAATTACCCAAGATTAAATTCAAAGGTAAATCACTGTATAACGACTTTTACAGTCCCGATAAAAATCCAAATTTTTACCTGGGCTGTTACAAAACCCATAAGACCAAGATATAAACCTTTTTTTAGAAAAGAAAACATGAGTAGATTAAATAACTAAAATATTAAAATATCCACGTCTAAATTTTTAGTCCGTACCATAGATTTTCTCCTCATCTTGAAAGCATATCCAATTAGCCCAAAAGAAAATATCATACAGACTATTTCAAATCAGTGTAGGCAAAACAAGCAAGTTAGAATTTTAAGCCTAAAATCTAGGAGGTTAATGTTTTATTATTGGAATTCACTGTAGGCAGTGACTACAGTGTGGATTCGTCACTAGTCACTGGGCGGATAAAGGGCTTTAGAAGTCCTATTATTCTTAATCATTTTTCAATCAAGTCTTATAATTATTTTTCTGATTAATCAAGTCCTATTAATTTCAACCGTTTATCAAAATAGTCCTATGTGTGTTTTCCATCCAATATTGTTGAGTTGGCAGTTATCTTATGACGTGGCATTATACACATCATACGCTGACATGTCAAAATATCCATGCCATTAGGACTTAATTGATCGAATCAAAAATTTATAGGACTCAATTAATATTAATTTATAAGTTATAGGATTTTTAAAGATCCTAAACCGTAAAATCATAAATTTTAAAATTTTCAAGTTCTAAACCATAAAATACATAAAATTGCAAATCATAGACTCAAAAAACTTAAATCTTACATCTTAAAATACTAAAATTCTAAATTTGAAAATTTTATGCTCAAAATTTCTAAACGTTAAATTTTAAAATCTTAAATCTCAAATAAATTTTAATTATTAAAATTATTAAACCTTAAATTTTGAAGCCTTATATCTTAAAATAATAAACCTTAAGGTCTTAACCGTTAAATCGTTTATCGTATAACCCTGAAACTTGAAAACCTAAAGCATTAAACTTAAATTTTACAATCATGAAATACTAAAGCTTAAAACATTAATGTGTAACTGGAATTCCTAACATTAATCCTAAATCCTAATCCTTAAACTTTAAATCTTAAATCCAAATCCAAAAGTAAAACTCAAAATTTAGGAATTGGGAAGGTTTTAGATTTAGGTTTCTAGATTTAGGATTTTAGTATTTTAGGATGCAAGGTATAAGATTTAAGATTTTAGCATTTATGATTTTATTATTTTAAGATTAACATTTTAGAGTTTAAAATTTAAAATTTTTGAATTTTATTATCTTAAGATTAAAGATCCTTTTTCTCTCTCAAAAAAAAATTAAAGATCCTTAGAAGTCCTATAATTTAAGATTAAAGATCCTTAAATGAGTCTTATAATTTTTTAATTTGATTAATTAAGTCCTAATGATGCAGATATTTTAACACGTCAGCATATGACATGTATAATGCCACGTCATAAGATAACTGCCAACTCAACAATATTGGATGAAAAATATAAATAAGACTTCTTTGATAAAGGGTTCAAATTAATAGGACTTGATTAATTAAAAAAAATAATTGTAAGACTTGATTGAAAAATGATTAAGAATAATAGGATTTCCGAAGCCCTTTATCCGTCACCGGGCTCAACGGCCACCACCCAACAGTGTGGAAAGCCTTATTCGGCCACATTACACTATTATAGGGTTTGACTGGAAGCGTCGGGACTCAAACCCAAGTCCTAAAAATAACAGACTAAAGGCTTTATCACTAGGCCACCACCCGGTAGTACTCACGATGTTTTTAAAACATGCGGGAGGGGGAGGAAGAGACCATCGTTTAAAAATTAAGCATCCCTAACTCAGTTTCTCCCTCTCGAGCATATAACATTTAATTATAACTCTCTTGCTTCCAATTTTAAAATACCTTATCAAGAGAGAATCTCTGTTACCCACTTCGTATGATTTTGTCTTTATCTAATTCATCATGACAGGATTTGACATTGCCTTCTTTCCCTCTCCCAAAGAACTAAAAGCCTAAACCCATCCAACTTTTTTGTCCCGAACTAAAAGCCTAAACCCATCCAACTTTTTTGTCCCACAGGCCCATTTAACGTCATTGTCCTTAAAAATATATTTATCTCTAACCCTTGCAAGGATGTGTCTGATTAATATGCACCCCGGAACCGAACTACCGGTGCCAAACATTATTTTACAAAATGGCCGAGAACAATTGTAAGCCGAGAACAATACTCTCTAGTCAACTCTATAAGATGCCACGAGCATGTTCCTCGTTAACAGGATTGTTGCCTTTAGTGCATGCGTTTAAGTTTTGGCACAAAGCTAACCTTAATATACCAATTGAGGTTGGTTCAAGTGGTAAGCTACTTGTTTCGCTTAAGCGAGGTCTCGGGATCGAGTCCTCGTGTACGCAGAAAACCTTATTTTGGAGACTCACCCACCATTACTTAGGTGTCACTCGAGTCGAGTTAAATTTAATCTGGTGCCTTTAATATCTTTAAAGATGGACTGACCCGGGATACCAGTGAAAAACAAAAAAAAGGCTAACCTTAATATTATACGGGTTTGAGGACACCGTCTCTAGTACTCTCTATTCTCAAGTATTGCTGACTTATTGTCTCTTGACATTACATCATCCTTTCATCCCCCAGCTTTTTAAGTGTCGCCTTGCTGCTTATCACGTTCTCCCTTTCTTTATTCTCTCCCCCTTATTTATTTTTAAGTTAGAAGTAGACCCATGAATGCTCGCCAGCAAGCACTGGGATCAGTAGGTACTATAGATATTTTCTTTTGGTACATAGTACTTGGCATTATTAAAATACAAATATATTATATTTTTCACTCTTATAATAGTAACAAAATTAATAGATACAGGAAACAGCTCTCTTTATTAAGATATAGTTAACTTTCCGATCCCATTTTTTAAACAATAGAAAATGTGTGTCGTTTTTCACTTTTGAAGTATCTTTGCTCGATCACGGTCTTTTCCTATGTTTTTGCATACCAACCCAGTGATGGGGGAGACAAAGAGGGGAAAAATTTTAAAGAGGGAAAACGATTGGGAAATTTATTGTAGTTTAAGAAGTAGTCAAACTGGCGATGAGATGATCAGAGGTTATGGTGATACAAGATGGGCTTGATCACTTGTTTCCATTAGGTACATGGAAACAAAAGTTCAGGTTGCAGTGGTTCAACTAAGTACGAGAGAGTAGCTAGCTAGCTACTATAAATAGCCAGGTTGGAGTTTGTCCAAAGGATGGCCCATCAGCTTTTGCAGAGTACTATCAGTACCGATGCACCATACTCGATCGGTGGTTCAACCAAAGCCCTTGGACCACATGCAAATCAATTATGTATAGATTTCTTGATGTTTCTTTTTTGGATGAGAAATTAAGATTTCTCGGTATGTTGTTATAGAGTTTAACCAGTTTGAAAAAAATTGTCCCAGCAAATTCAAACAAAAGAAAAAGAAAGAAGAAAACAAGTGGTCCACCTGATTACGGCCTCGCCAACACGAGGTAATGAATACCCTTTACAAAAAGAAAGGCGATATTTAATACCAGAAATGGACGATTGATTCATGATTTAATTTTTTTTTTGGGTGGAATGATTTATGATTTTTTTTAACATGCTACTTGTTCACCAATCACTTTTTCTATTTATTAATTATTTTGTCATGCTAGCATCATCATGACATGGCCCCATAATAAGATGCCTTTTGTTATTATCCAGATTTGAAAATTAGGTCATTGTCATATGTAAAGAGAAATAGACGACAAATAATTATTAATGCATGGGAGGAGATCAAAAGACCTAGTGGCAGCTTATAGGGCAGGTTGTAACTTCCTTTTATCGGTTTGCAAGTCTTCTATAAGTAGAAAAGGAATGTTAAATTGTTACTCGGTTAATTTTGAGCAAGTTCATTCTTAACCAAAAAAAGAAGAAGAAGAAGAGAGAGTTGATTTTCATTTACCCCATACCGCCCAATCTCAAGTAGCAAGGTAGGCCTGGAAATTATGAAGATTAATTCTCATGAGCAAGCTAAATGATAGAGGATTTAATTAATTGAGGAGTCTAACAGCTTTAACCAATATGAGTTTCAAAAAAAAGTGCTTTAATTTTAAATTTATTTTTTACTTGATTGTGTTTGCTTTCGGTCGAAGGTGTTAGAAACTTAGGAAGCACCTTGTGCCAGGTTAGGTATTTAGACAGCATCGGCAGATCTATGTGTTGACTACTTACGCGTTTGACTGCTGATTAATTTTACGTCAATTCTTTGATAAATGAGCTATAACTCAAGAATTAAGTTACACCAATGTGATCTAACAGTATGCAGTTTGTGAAGGATAAGACATGTAACTACAAAAAATTTGTTTGCTCTAGTGTCAGTATAAGATTGGATTAATGTCACATTTCGTCTCTGTGTTGCCCCTTCAAATTGAAATTCGTCTTTGTGTTAAGTTTTGATTGGTTTTGATCCCTCAGTTGGTCAATTTTTTAAGGTTTTAGTCCTTTATACCGATTTTA
>JAKUCV010001197.1:51938-68086 GCA_028386065.3 Turnera subulata | reverse complement strand
TAGTACCCATCAAACCGTTTAAGCTATTCTCGATTGTGCAGTCCCATACCTGTACAACCTCGAAATCACTTCATTTGAGCTATTCTTAATTATACAGTCCCATACCCATATAATTATGAAATCGCCCCAACTGTGCAGCCCCATCCCTACACAGTCTCAGGATCTCTCCTATTCCGGTGTGGATTCGGTTCATTCCTATACCCCTCCTTCTAGAAGCCTGCCAGAAGCCGCTCCTTGTCCATGCTCATCCCGGCACTGGCGTACACTTCCCGCCCTCATAGACCCCGGGTGTCACATCAGAGCTTGAAAAGTGTTCTTGAGAGGTCTAAAAAATTGAGAGCAAAACACACATATCTTCTTTGTGAAAGAAGAGTCAAAAACACCACACACAACTCCCGTTTCCTGTTGCTAGCACACCAGTTCGGGAAGGCTCGGGTTGAGGATCGTGAGAAGATCATCTTCCTGTTACAGCGGTTCGTGTGGATATCGTGGAGGGGCGAGGCTTTTGTCTGGCTCTAGCTGATTCGGTTCTACAGTTGGGTGAAAGACCTCAACCGTTACAGGTATGAAAAATTGTTATTCGGTTTAGCTCCCTTCACATGGATCCTCCATGTGTATCCGGTATTTCCGCTGCGCATAAATGTTGTACTTTTGTGCTTTTGATTGTCAATTGCATGAACCGGATACTTACAGTTTCATAGTTCAGGTACGCCGTTCGATGGCTGCTGCTTTCTTCTCCACCTGACTCCGGATCCATACCTCCGCTGCATGTGCATATAAGTCTTCTGCTGCTGTGTTATATATGTTGTTGTGTTGCTGCTTTCCTATTTGGCTTATGATGATGTTTATACTGGATATGCTGCTGCTGTTGAGTTAGTGTGTGGTTTGAATAAAGGTCCCCGTGTGTGGGTGACAGATGATGTTTCTGTTGTACTTGGATTTATCGTGTAGTATTTTGACTGCGATGTACTGTCTGTTCTATCAATAAGAATAGTTTCGGCACGTGTTTACTGTGTACGGTAAATACGGGTCGGGGCGTTTCATGGGCACAACCTCATGTGTTCTCACAATTATTCTTCTTTATATTTATTTTACTTGTTTGTAATTTTTTGCTAAGTGTTCAATTTTTTTTTGTAATTATATTTTTGTAGTAGTTACTCTTCATATAATCTAAGGGATAGGAACTCTTGAGAATAATTTTTTATATAGCAATACTTAAATTGAATTTTATTTAATGATATTTATTGATATTCATGATATTCTAAATTATATATTTAATAGAAAGGGTAATCATAGTAATTTATTAAGGGTCTATATTAATCATTATCATATAACGATATTTATTGATGTTCATGATATTATAAATTATATAATTATAATATTAAATTATATATTTATTAGACATGGTAATTCTATTAACTTGCTGACTTTTATATTATAATAGAGTGGTTATAACTAACTTGTACTTTTTTCTAAGTATCCAATTTCTTTTTTCGTAGTTATGTTTTTCTAGTAATTATTTTTGATTACTATTATTCGCTAATTATTCTTCATATAATCCAGAGGGATAGGAATAAAAAGGGCAATTCTATGAATTTGTTTATTTTCTTAATTAGTTTTTTTCAATAATTATTTTTTTATTGTTATTATTTGCTAATTATTCTTTGTATAATCTAGAGGGATAGGAATGATTACGAATAATTTTTTGTAGAGCAATCCTTCAATTAAAATTTTTGTTGACTTTCATGATTTCCTAAATTATATAATTTAATATTATTAAAGTATATAATTTAATAAAGAGAGTAATTTTATTAGTCTGTTAAGGATTTATATTAATCGTTATCCTATAATGATGCCTGTTAAAGTTCATGATATTTTTAATTATATAATTTATAATATTAACTTATATAATTAATAAATTAGGCATACTTAGGATCATAAAGCCTTTCTAATGCTATCCTAGTAGTGTTTGAAACAATAGAGGGATATTTAAGACTACTACCCCGACTTTTTGACTTTGTTGCTTCAGATTTCTGCAACTCTTTCCCTTTTTCAATTTTGACCTTCATCAACTCATCACCTTTGATTTTCTTCAACCCTTATGCAGTCGATTTCTCACTTGATGTTAACTCGATGGTTCCTTGCTTCTTTTTCTCCACTGAAGTTTTCATAGAGGATTGCGGTTGAGTTTTGATGGAAGATTTTGTTGTGGAAACTGGTTTCAGTTTTGATGGAGATGTTTTTGTGGTTGACTTAGGCGTCTCTGGTGTTTTGATCTCTTTTGTAGGGATTACTTTTCCCGTGTTCGTCTTCATGATGGAGATTTAGGGATTGAGTGTTTTAGGATTTCTGTGTTTGATTGTGAGAAATCTGGAGGGAGAGAGAAACTCGGGTGAAGGCAAAAACCAATAATGTAGGAGAGAGAGAGAATCACGGGATATAGAAGCGATTATGTTGCATTAACTTCTCCACTTCTTTTTGCCTCTTCTGACAGAATTTTAGAAACATAAAAAGGCAGCTGCCTTTTCCAGAACATCAACTACCCTGCTCCTTTTCCATAAAACCGTTGGGCAATAACCGCTGTCAGTCTCAAAATGGTTTTTTTCAAAAACCATATTTCTGCCATATCTCCATATTAATGGTTCCATATGAAACTAGATCTTCCCAAATTTCCTTCCATTTCCTCTGATGATTTGAACACCTTTTGAAAGTGTCCTCATTTGCATGAATACATGGTGCTAGTGTGCAAGTATTGTGAATGCAATATCCTAGCATGATGCATGAACATATACACAAAAATATGGTTTATGCAGCAACCAAATTTACAGTAACTCCCCAAATTTCTGGTATTTAATATTTATGGAATTTTCGAAATTTTCGGAATTTAAATTCCAATTTTACCCTTGAGGAATTTTCGGGAGATTTTGGTCAAGAGGTTCATTACTAAATTTTATTTCCTTAGGATATTTCTTTTAATTTGGTATTAATCCGTAATTGGTTTTCTTTTAGAATTTTTTTGTGTGGGTGTGAAACACAAGGGCAGTTGTAGTTTTATAAAAAACTACGTACTTTTGGGTGAGTCAGAACATAAAACACACGAGTGTTTTGACTTTGAGGTTGACCAGAGGAGAGGCTTGTGGTGGAAACGACATCGTTTCCATATAGTGGAAACCCTAACCCTAAGGCTGAGTATAAAATCGTATTTTTCCCTCTCTCTCCTCTCCTCTCTTTTCTTTTCTTTTCTTCTCTACCGAGTTAGGCTGCCCACTTCCTCTCACTCTCCACAATTTCCCTTCTCTCATTCTCTACCTTTCCACCAAAAACCATCGCCCGATTTCTCTCTTCTTTCTCTTTACCTTTCATGCCATCGTCGACCCAACTTCACGATGGCCAGGGAGCCATGGCCAGAGAAGGATTTAGGAGTGGAGGAACCAAGGCACGCCGACGAGGACGATCGGCGGTTCAAGAACAAGGCTCGAGCCTGCGTCGTCGTTGCCTACCACGGGGTGAGACGCCGTTCTCTAGTCCTTCCTCTTCCTCTTCCTTTGCCTTGTCGGTGGTGGCTCATGTGGTGGTGTTGTTTGGCGATTGGATGCCTGGTGGCTGGTGATGGCGAGGTTGCACTATGGGTTTCATGTCTGACCGGTGGTAGTACCTTGTGGGTTGTGCTCAAAACTCCGGTGAGTCGGCTACTCCTTGGACTCGGGCAGAACCACTCTAACTGGTAATGACCCGATTATTATTGTTTGGTGAAATGTAAAGTTCGGTGGCCTTTTATTCTTAGTTATAAGCCATTCATTGCCTTCATGTTGTGGTATTCTGCTGGCTTCCGTGTCAATCATGTTGCACTGATAAATTTTGAAATTGTACATGTCAGCATGTTTTCTGGCGTCTATGCCACAACGCCATACCCACCGCCTCGGCTCTTCACCATCGAGGCATGCAGATCGACTCACTATGCCTGTTATGGCAGTTAGATGATGAGACTGTAGACCACATGCTCTTCTTCTGCCCTCATGCCCAAGCTTCATGGTTTGCATCTCCTCTAACCTTACGCACCCCAACAATTGGCCACTCTGGCTTTGTGGATTGGTGGCAGCGCTGGCTATCTTTTACTAGTGACCCTGATGGCGATAAGTTACTTAGTTTGTTGGCTCATATCTGCTGGGGTATATGGCATGCCCGGAACGAGTTCATCTTCTGTGGGACGGTGCCTGTCCCGGCTAGTACCCTGAGTTTTGCTCTTAAGATGGATGGTGAACATCTTCATACCCTACCTTTTGCACACACCATGGAGATTTCAAGTCCATCGGTGGCTCCGGTAGCCTATCCCTATTGGCAGAAACCTACTAATGGGGTTTTCAAGGTCATTTGTGATGCATCATTTTGTCTTATGAAGAAGAAAGCTGGAATCGGTGTCATCTACCGAGACTCTTCCGGCATTGTTGTTGATGGTATTTCCGCGATCATTGAATGTGCTTCGCCTTTAGTTGCAGAAGCCACTGCTTGTAAGGAGGCAGTCTTTCTTGCCATGGCAAGAGGTTTCTCTCATGTGGAGATCGAGACTGACTCTAGTGTTGTGATGGATTCTCTATCCCTTTCTAGAAGGGTTCCTTGGGAAATACGATCGATTATCAATACCATTAAGAGTAGACTTAGCCTTTCTGCTGCTTTCTCTGTTACTAAGATTGGCAGGACTGCGAACCAGGCTGCGGATTGGGGGGCTCGTGCTGCCTTACGCCATCAATGTCCGCCGCACTGGGTTCACGCTCCACCAATCCAGCTTTGTAATATCCTTCTACAGGATGCTTGTACTTTGTCTACTTCGTAATGAAATCTCTCTGTTTCGACAAAAAAAAAAAAGGTTCAGCGACAATACGACATTTTGCAATTACCTGTCTTGTAGGCATGAGTTGATCCATTGACTATATATAGATATGTGTGTGCACATGAGTTCGTTTCATTAGGCCATTGAGCATTGCACATGTTTTCGTTTCTATTAGATTATTATTTTATAGTTATGCTAGGTATGGACACGTCTTAGCATTTATGAGCAACTTTATAACAAGGTCCTTTTTTTTCGACAAAGAAAATGGAGCTGGCTTTCCAAAGGGTCATAGAACGTCCTAATTCGTGATGAAATTGAACTTTGACTTTGTGCCTTATTCAATTGGGTTTAATAATTATACCTTTAAGCCATTGTGCTACAATGCGAATTCTGAGATTAAAATGAGATTCAGTTTTCAACGTCCTTCAAGAAATTGCTTATCTTTCCTGGCAAAAAAAAAAAAGAAATTGCTTATCTTGGGTTGAGTCCTAATCCCGTATATATTCATGTGAAACTAAGTTAGCTAATGCATAGAATGCATGCATCTCATTGTCTCGTAGAATTATACATGTGACTGTGCTTGGTTTATAATTATAGTAATCCGGTAATGTCAAACATGGCTTATCTTCAAAGATGTTTCTAAATGGTACAGGTAAGGAACATATAAACCCTTGTATGCGGTTACAGCCTCAAATACTTGGTTAATTGACATGACCCCTGAAGTGGTATTATTTGTTTGGCATTGAATGTTGTATGCTGGTATGTCAGTTGTGTTCTCCTTGTTTGCATGGTGTAACATAATGATGAGACCTTGTTGCTTTGTGCCTGTGAGAACCCGACCCAAAGCAAGTTTGAGCCTTCTCACCTCTTCCTTTTTACTTTCTTCCTCGGGTCAATCTCATGTCAAAGGAGTCGCCACCTAAGTTTTATTAAGGACAAAACTTAGGAAAAACCTTTAAATGACTCCATTAGGCAACTGGTCATAGCAAACTAAAGACATGGGATTGGGGGTTCGTCATGGATGGGAAGGTGTTAGGCACCCATCCATGTTAGGTCGAAACCTTGTGCAATTGATGGGTGATGGGTGCCTTGGGTAACTGTGCAAACATGGAAAAACAAAGAAAAGAGGGGGGGGGGGGGGGGGGTGTAAGTTTCCTACAAGCTATTATGACACTCATAATGAGCTAGCTAGGAAACTAAACCAAGAACCAAGTGGAGCATGCATAAACCGTATAACAAAATTTCGTACCTTGTTCGGTTGAGGTCTTTCACCCAACTGCTGGAACAAATCATCTAGACCAAGACGAAGGCTGGAACGAATCAGTTAGAGCAAGAAGAAGACCTGCTCCTCTACGGTATCCACACGAACCGTGATCAGCTTCGAATCGTCACACGAATCGAGCCTCGAGCACTCCCACTTGATGTGCTAGCAACAAAGGTAGGAGCTATGTGTATAATTGTGGTATTTTAGCTGTTCCTTCTTTCACAAAGAAGAAGAGATGGTGATGTGTGTATGGTGTAAGTTTCCCTAGGCTATATGACAATCATATAGAAACAAAAGATGCAGCGGAAGCAAAGGAAACTTAGCCAAGAACCACATGTGAAGCAACCTAAACCGTATAACAAAATTTCATACCTTGTTCGGTTGAGGTCTTTCACCCAACTGCTGGAACGAATCATCTAGACCAAGACGAAGGCTGAAACGAATCAGTTAGAGCAAGAAGAAGCCCTGCTCCTCTACGGTATCCACACGAACCGTGACCTTCTCGGAATCGTCACACGAATCCAAGAACGAGCTCCCCGGACTGATGTGCTAGCAAGAGTAAAACCGGGGCTTGTGTTTGTGGTGTTTTGGTGTTCTTTTTCTTTCACAAAGAAAGGGGTAAGTGTGTGTTTTCTCAAGCTCTCAAGAACACTTCTCAAGGCTCAATCCTCTGAATTTTTCAGACACAAAAACGTTCTAACCAACCCAAGTGTGAAGAATAATGCCTTAGACAAAAGCATGTGCATGCCAACTCACAAAGGCATGTCAAAGTGGACAACACCTTTGGCCAACATGTTTCCACTAACTCTTAGTGGGAATATTCATCACAAGGCTGCAATAATGGCTCCACTAATCTGATGCTTAGTGAACCAAACCACCCCAAAACGACCCGGTTCAACCATGGTCCAACCACGGTCCAACCACACCCGGTCCAACCATGGTCCAACCACGGTTCGACCATCTGCTCGAATCAACGGTTCTATGTGTGTGACCCTGTAGGCACTTGTAACGTCCGGCAATAATTGTAAAATCTCATTTTACAATTATAAGCAAAGAGCGGCGTCTAGCAACACATCATTGCTACCCGAACGACAAGATCAGTACTGATTCTCTATGCCTCGGAATATGTCATCGTCCCTTCGTCCCATTATAAAGATTAAACCGAGACATGGAATATGTCAATCTCGTATATGTTTAATCTCGGTTTCTTGATCCTCGAGTTAACTGTGTAAAACGGATACCAATGATATCAACATATCATAATCCGAGCACGGCCGTGCATTTACAGTTCAACTCTATCAAGAAACCATCCGATAATATACCCGTTATATGGGTTGGACGAATCCCCTCTTGATCAATCAAAACCCACTACATACTCGGCATATACCCAATGATTACCCTTATGTCCACCCAGTTACGGGTGACTAGGAATAATATCAAAGTACATGATTCATATGTTGGATACCTTGACGATCTCAGGTCGGAGGACAATCACATCTATAAGAACCACTAATGACATACATATAACGTTCCATGTAGTGTTCTTATGTGGGTCGGTCCAGTCCACAAGTTCTCCAACTTGTACCCGTATGTAGAATTCATATCACATATAAATTCTCAACATACGCTAGTCTTAATTTATTATTACAACCCATCCGTAATAATAATCGACTAGGGACATTTAAGAATATACATATCAAATATATATATATACTAGGGTTATAAGTATGTGCAAGCGTTTATCTCATAAACGATACTTATTGGAATAACCTTAAAGTGTATGTACATGACTATAAATAAACATCCATGATTGGCTTTTGGGCATATTACTAACAATCTCCCACTTGCACTAAAGCCAATCATCCATGTATCTTATACATGTGGATCTAGCATGACCATCATGCTTCAGTTGCATGAGAAGATTAGACAATGTATCTGCTACATTGTTCCCAGAAGGAACTATACACAGCCTTAGTTGTAGAGTCGGTGGCTGTTCTTGCTTGGAACTCTTCCAGCTCACAGTACCACCTCCAAGACGAAACACATATCCTTATTGCGATCTAAAATCATCCCTGTCAGTTTGGAAGCTGGCATCTTTGTAACACTTTACAACAAGCCCATCAACGCTTCCGTAAACCAGGAATGCATCCTTAGTGCTTCTCAAGTACTTAAGGATATTTAACCGTTATCCAGTGACTTTCACCGGGATCAGATTGGCATCTGCTTGTGACACTCAAAAGCATAAGTGACATCCGGCCTAGTACATTGCATGGCATACATGATAGATCCTATTGCAAACGCATAAGGAATCTAACCCATCCGCTCTCTCTCCTTAGTCATACTAGGATACAGATTCTTTGAGAGAGCTATGCCATGTGACATGGGCAAGAAACCGTTCTTGGTATCTTTGCATGCTAAACCTCTTTAGCATCCTGTCAATATATGTACTCTGACTTAGCCCGAGAAGCCTTTTGGATCTATCTCTATAGATCTTTATGCCTAACACTTAGGCAGCTCCTCCTAAGTCCTTCATTGAGAAATTCTTTCCTAACCAAGTCTTTACAGACTTTAGTGTCGGAGTGTCATTCCCAATAAGTAGGATGTCGTCAACATACAATAACAAGAAAACAATAGTGCTCCCACTAACCTTCTTGTAAACACATGAATCATCTTCACTTTTAATGAAACCAAACTCTTTGATTACATCATTAAAACGAAGATTCCAACTCCTAGAAGCTTGCTTTAGTCCACAAATGGACATTTGCAACTTGCATACCATATCTCATAGTCATGGCATCCAGCTATAGCCAATAGAATTCGGATAGATTTAACTATGGCGACTGGTGTGAAGGTTTCATCATAGTCAATACCATGAACTAGCTTGAAACCTTTCGCAACCAATTGCCCTTAAAGGTAATCACATTACCATCCATGTCGGTCTTTCACAAAGACCCACTTGCACCCTATAGGTTTTACCCTTTCAGGTGGATCAAACAAGGTCCATACCTTGTTTTGATACATGGATTCCATTTCCGAATTCATAGCTTCAAGCCACTTCTTGGAGTCTAAACCCGTAATGATCAGCTGATAGGAAGTGAGCTCATCCTGACTTATGAGCATCACATCTCTAATATGAGTTATGAGAAATCCATATTTCTCAAGCTCATACCGAGTCCTATCCGACCTACGCGGTCCATGTGTTTTAGGTACAGGATTCTCATCCACAACAACTTGCGGATCCTGTCCTTTGTTCCATCTCAGCCTCTTTATCTCGAATTTCTTCGAGTTCTATTATCCTCCCACTGATTTTTCTAGAAATAAACACTCTTTCTAGAAAACAGCAGTCTGAGCCACAAACACTTTGTGCTCTATGGGATTATAGAAACAATACCCTTTAAGGTATCATACAAAAAGCACTTGTCGGATTTAGGGTCGAGTTATTCCGATGCTTCACGTCTCACGTAAGCATGACAACCCTAAACCCTCATAAAAGACTAGTTGGGACGCTTCCCAGTCCATATCTCATATGGTGTCTTTTGGCCGATACAGATGGAACACGGTTAAGTGTAAATACAGCACTCAATAATGCATGTCCTAAAAGAAATAGAAAGGTCAGCTTGACTCATCATAGAACGAACCAAGTCCAACAAGGTTCGGTTCCCCCTAATGGATACACCATTCCATTGAGGCACACCCAGTGGAGTAAGCTGTGATACTATATCACAACCCTTTAGATGATCAAGAAACACTCGGCCTAAGAATTCACCTCATCGATCTTATTGAAGTATCTTAATACTTTTCCGAGTCGATTCTGTACTTCATTCTTGAATTCTTTGAACTTTTCAAAGGATTCTGACTTATGTCTCATTAGATCCACATGGCCGTATCTACTGAAGTCATCAGTGAATGTAATGAAGTATTGAAAACCACCTCTAGCCTGTGTAGACATAGGTCCGCATACATCAGTATGTATTAGACCTACCAAGTCCAAGGCTCTTCACCTTTACCCGTAAAGGAAGCCTTAGTCATTTTGCCTAATAAACATGACTCATATGTCTCATATGATTCAAAATCAAGTGAGTCTAAAATTCCAACTTTATGGAGTTTAGGAACACGAGTCTAGTTTATGTGGGCCAAACGACTATGCCAGAGATAGGTTTCACTAGAATCATGTAATCTAACCTTCTTCGTATTAATGTTATAGATAGGCGACACTAGGTTTAGAACATACAAATCATCGTTTAAAATGCACCACCACAATCAATTTCATTGAAATAAATAAAACAACAATTGTTCTTTATTTTCAATGAAAAACCTTTCTTCAGATTGGCATCTGCTTGTGACACTCAAAAGCATAAGTGACATCCGGCCTAGTACATTGCATGGCATACATGATAGATCATATTGCAAACGCATAAGAAATCTAACCCATCCGCTCTCTCTCCTTAGTCATACTAGGATACAGATTCTTTGTGAGAGCTAAGCCATGTGACATGGGCAAGAAACCGTTCTTGGTATCTTTGCATGCTAAACCTCTTTAGCACCTTGTCAATATATGTACTCTGACTTAGCCCGAGAAGCCTTTTGGATCTATCTCTATAGATCTTTATGCCTAACACTTAGGCAGCTCCTCCTAAGTCCTTCATTGAGAAATCCTTCCTAACCAAGCCTTTTACGGACTTTAGTGTCGGAGTGTCATTCCCAATAAGTAGGATGTTGTCAACATACAATCAACAAGAAAACAATAGTGCTCCCACTAACCTTCTTGTAAACACATGAATCATCTTCACTTTTAATGAAACCTAACTCTTTGATTACATCATTAAAATGAAGATTCCAACTCCTAAAAGCTTGCTTTAGTCCACAAATGGACCTTTGCAACTTGCATACCATATCTCATAGTCATGGCATCCAGTTATAGCCAATAGAATTCGAATAGATTTAACTATGGCGACTGGTGTGAAGGTTTCATCATAGTCAATACCATGAACTAGCTTGAAACCTTTCGCAAACAATTGCCCTTAAAGGTAATCACATTACCATCCATGTCGGTCTTTCACAAAGACCCACTTGCACCCTATAGGTTTTACCCTTTCAGGTGGATCAAACAAGGTCCATACCTTGTTTTGATACATGGATTCCATTTCCGAATTCATAGCTTCAAGCCACTTCTTGGAGTCTAAACTCGTAATGATCAGCTGATAGGAAGTGAGCTCATCCTGACTTATGAGCATCACATCTCTAATATAAGTTATGAGAAATCCATATTTCTCAAGCTCATACCGAGTCCTATCCGACCTACGCGGTCCATGTGTTTTAGGTACAGGATTCTCATCCACAACAACTTGCGGATCCTGTCCTTTGTTCCATCTCAGCCTCTTTATCTCGAATTTCTTCGAGTTCTATTATCCTCCCACTGATTTTTCTAGAAATAAACACTCTTTCTAGAAAACAGCAGTCTGAGCCACAAACATTTTGTGCTCTATGGGATTATAGAAATAATACCTTTAAGGTATCATACAAAAGGCACTTGTCGGATTTAGGGTCGAGTTTATCCGATGCTTCACGTCTCACGTAAGCATGACAACCCTAAACCCTCATAAAAGACAAGTTGGGACGCTTCCCAGTCCATATCTCATATGATGTCTTTTGACCGATATAGATGGAACACGGTTAAGTGTAAATACAGCACTCAATAATACATGTCCCCAAAAGGAAGAAGAAAGGTTAGCTTGACTCATCATAGAACGAACCAAGTCCAACAAGGTTCCGTTCCTCCTTTCGGATACAACATTCCATGGAGGCGTATCCGGTGGAGTAAGTTGTGATACTATACCACAACCTTTTAGATGATCAAGAAGCTCTCGGTATAAGTATTCACCGCCTCGATCTGATCGAAACATCTTAATACCTTTCCGAGTTGATTCTGTACTTCATTCTTAAATTCTTTGAACTTTTCAAAGGATTCCGACTTGTGTCTCATTAGATACACTTAGCCGTATCTACTGATGTCATCAGTAAATGTAATGAAGTATCGAAAACCATCTCTAGCCTGTGTAGACATAGGTCCGCATACATCAGTATGTATTAGACCTAGCAAGTCCTAGGCTCTTCACCTTTACCCGTAAAGGAAGCCTTAGTCTTTTGCCTAATAAATATGACTCATATGTCTCATATGATTCAAAATCAAATGAGTCTAAAATTCCAACTTTATGGAGTTTAGGAATACGAGTCTCGTCTATATGGCCCAAACGACTATGCCAGAGATAGGTTTCACTAGAATCATATAATCTTAACCTTCTTCGTATTAATGTTATAGATAGGCATTACTAGGTTTAGAACATACAAACTATCGTTTAAAATGCACCACCATAATCAATTTCATTGAAATAAATAGAACAACAATTGTTCTTTATTAACAATGAAAAACCTTTCTTGTACATACAAGACACAGAAATCAAATTCCTGCTTATGGCAAGTACATAATAACAATTGTCCAGTTCTAAAACCAAACCATTCGGTAAGGATAGATAGAAAGTCCCTACGGCTAATGTAGCAACTCTTGCTCCAATTCCGAGGCGTAGGTCTATCTCGTCCTTAGCCAATCTCCCACTCTTTCTCAGTTCCTTCACATTTCCTAAAATGTGAGAACCACATCCGGTATCTCATACCCACGATGCAGAGGTAGAGATATTAGCCTCTATAACAAAATACCTGAAGCGGAAGTCTCACTTCCCTTCTGCTTCTTTACCTCTTCAAGGTAAACAGGGCAGTTGCATTTCTAATGGCCTGGTTTATTGCAACAGAAACAATTTCCTTCTTTGCAACACCACCCTTGGGTTTCAGCACATCAGAATAAGAAGATGCACAAGCACCAAACCTTTTGGTACATTACTTCTTCTTCTCTAACTTTGCTTTATCCTTTCCTTTTCAAAGGAAACCAAGATCCCTAAGGCTCTCAATGTATCTAATCATCTTGAGCACATGAGGTCTAACGGGTGATAACTTAGCCATCTTGCATTGGAACAATGCCTTAGAGGTCTCGTACCTCCCATGCCTTACTTGCTCTCCTCAGAGCAATTTCAGATGTTCGATCATATCGAACGCCCACATGTTCTCATCTTGCTTCAGAAGCTCAGAGTCCATGGAAATTACCATAAGGCATGTAACATCCAATGCATCATCAACATGCTACTCACAAGCATCTACTTCTGCCCTAGAAGCATTAGGCGCCAATTCATTAAGAACAGGCCCTTCAAGGACATACAAATTTTTCTTGTTTGAAGACTATCCTCAAAATGTGATGCCACTCTAGGAAACTATTCCTATTCAGCTTGTCCTACTCTAGGACCAATCGCAATAATAGGTGCTAGTGTTTTGTGCCATGGTAATTCTACAACAAGATCAACTCACACAAATAATAGTCATGCATACAAATCATTTAATAAGGAATTCTATTAAATGTACTCCTACTATATAAATCAAGACAATTATATAAGTAGGCCAAGATCCATATTTCACTACAACATAAGTCAGCTAGGGCTGATCACCTACATCATAGCTATTTAGGTAGACAACTCTTGTCAATTACATCTCTATGTAACTCTTGGATAGTTGAGTGAACAACACCTTGTCCAAGTCTATCTTATAGACATTGCTCAACCCTTGCCTCTAGGTTCTTAATCCTATTAAGGTAACCTAGTTAAGTCCAAACCCACAACAAGCAATCGGGATATTACAATTATCCTCTCGAACCTTGCTAGGATAAACATAGGCACCTTGCTAGGGCAAAACCTACCTAGTGTTGATCTAAGCAATGATTAGTGCTCATCATGGAAGGCAACTAAGAACTTAATATTTTACATCAAAATATAATTCCAACACATCACATGCTTGTTCTTGATAAATCATACATTGATGTTAAGCAAATTTGGAAAACAAAAATGCAAGTGAACATCGATGTCCATAAATGAACATCGATGTCTATGAGAATCTGATTCTCGCCAACAATTGGCAGCACTCAGTATTTCGGCCATATCCGGAGCTATAGAGCTCGGATTTGTGCAAACTTGGTGTCCCTGGAAAGCTAAGAAGTAGAGCTACAACTTTGCTGTTCAGGCCAGACACCAATTCGGCCTCCTTCTGTACTCAATTTGCTGTTGAAGTCGCTGCAGTCCACAACATCGATGTTGAACCCTTCAACATCGATGTTTGGAGTTTGCGAATCCATAAAACATCGATGTTTTCAAGCAAACATCGATGTTGGAGGTTGCCGAACCCTCAAAACATCGATGTTGACCATCAAACATCGATGTTGGAGGTTGCCGAATGCATAAAACATCGATGTTGACCCTTAAACATCGATGTTTGAGCACTTGAACTCCAAACCATTTGGCAGTAGCTCAAAAACATCGATGTTGGACATTAAAACATCGATGTTTTGAGTACTTGAAAGTTCAATATCTTGGCAGTAGCATTATAACATCGATGTTTAACATTTAAACATCGATGTTTGGGTCCTGGAACTCAAGAACATCGATGTTGACACTCAAACATCGATGTTGTTGGAGATCTGGAACTCAAACCAATTTGGCCGAGCTCAAATAACATCGATGTTTAACATTTAAACATCGATGTTGTTGAGTGTTAGCATGAGAACATCGATGTTGGAAAACACAACATCGATGTTTTGGAGATTCGGCCAAGGCCAATCTTCATGCCAACATCGATGTTGGTCACACCAACATCGATGTTTTGGCCAAACATTACTTGAACGACAATCGTTCGAAACACAAACCGACACTCGGTTTTTCTTGGTCGAACTCTTCGATCTACCGCCAAAACATCTTGATTGAAATCTCATACCAATCAAGTTCTTGTTGTCAAAACATTTTTGACAAATCAACCTTAACAACACATACATCACATGTACACAATTGAATACGATATGACATGATCATGCTCTATCACATAAAACATATCATGTATATTTACTCAAAACACATCAAATATATGCATATACTTGCATGGCAAATCACATATACCAAAACAAAACCAACATATCATTTGACAAAACACAAAGACATTATGTTCAAAATCATTTGGCATATCACATACACAAAATGATTCCTACACATTCTAAGGTGACCATATCACATATGAATCACTTATACGGTTTAGAGCTTCACAAGAAGGCTCCGCTACCACTGTAAGTTTCCCTAGGCTATATGACAATCATATAGAAACAAAAGATGCAGCGGAAGCAAAGGAAACTTAGCCAAGAACCACATGTGAAGCAACCTAAACCGTATAACAAAATTTCATACCTTGTTCGGTTGAGGTCTTTCACCCAACTACTGGAACGAATCATCTAGACCAAGACGAAGGCTGAAACGAATCAGTTAGAGCAAGAAGAAGCCCTGCTCCTCTACGGTATCCACACGAACCGTGACCTTCTCGGAATCGTCACACGAATCCAAGAACGAGCTCCCCGGACAGATGTGCTAGCAAGAGTAAAACCGGGAACTTGTGTTTGTGGTGTTTTTGGTGTTCTTTTTCTTTCACAAAGAAAAGGGTAAGTGTGTGTTTTCTCAAGCTCTCATGAACACTTCTCAAGGCTCAATACTCTGAATTTTTCAGACCCAAAAACGTTCTAACCAACCCAAGTGTGAAGAATAATGCCTTAGACAAAAGCATGTGTATGTCAACTCACAAAGGCATGTCAAAGTGGACAACACCTTTGGCCAACATGTTTCCACTAACTCTTAGTGGGAATATTCATCATAAGGCTGCAATAATGGCTCCACTAATCTGATGCTTAGTGAACCAAACCACCCCAAAACGACATAGTTCAACCACGGTCCAACCACACCCGGTCCAACCATGGTCCAACCACGGTTCGACCATCTGCTCGAATCAACGGTTCTATGTGTGTGACCCTGTAGGCACTTGTAACGTCCGGCAATAATTGTAAAATCTCATTTTACAATTATAAGCAAAGAGCGGCGTCTAGCAACACATCATTGCTACCCGAACGACAAGATCAGTACTGATTCT
>JAKUCV010001197.1:21090-49126 GCA_028386065.3 Turnera subulata | reverse complement strand
CCAATTGTTGGCGAGAATCAGATTCTCATAGACATCGATGTTCATTTATGGACATCGATGTTCACTTGCATTTTTGTTTTCCAAATTTGCTTAACATCAATGTATGATTTATCAAGAACAAGCATGTGATGTGTTGGAAACATATGTTGATGAAATATTAAGTTCTTAGTTGCCTTCCATGATGAGCACTAATCATTGCATAGATCAACACTAGGTAGGTTTTGCCCTAGCAAGGTGCTTATGTTTATCCTAGCAAGGTTCGAGAGGATAATTGTAATATCCCGATTGCTTGTTGTGGGTTTGGACTTAACTAGGTTACCTTAATAGGATTAAGAACCTAGAGGCAAGGGTTGAGCAATATCTATAAGATAGACTTGGACAAGGTGTTGTTCACTCAACTATCCAAGAGTTACATAGAGATGTAATTGACAAGCGTTGTCTACCTAAATAGCTATGATGTAGGTGATCAGCCCTAGCTGACTTATGTTGTAGTGAAATATGGATCTTGGCCTACTTATATAATGTTGTCCACTCAACTATCCAAGAGTTACATAGAGATGTAATTGACAAGAGTTGTCTACCTAAATAGCTATGATGTAGGTGATCAGCCCTAGCTAACTTATGTTGTAGTGAAATATGGATCTTGGCCTACTTATATAATGTTGTCCACTCAACTATCCAAGAGTTACATAGAAATGTAATTGACAAGAGTTGTCTACCTAAATAGCTATGATGTAGGTGATCAGCCCTAGCTGACTTATATTGTAGTGAAATATGGATCTTGGCCTACTTATATAATTGTCTTGATTTACATAGTAGGAGTACATTTAATAGAATTCCTTATTAAATGTTTTGTATGCATAACTATTATTTGTGTGAGTTGATCTTGTTGTAGAATTACCATAGCACAAAACACTAGCACCTATTATTGTGATCGGTCCTTGAGAAGGACAAGCTGAATAGGAATAGTTTCTATAGTGGCATCACATTTTGAGTATAGTCTTCAAACAAGAAAATTTGTATGTCCTTGAAGGGCCTGTTCTTAATGAATTGGCGTCTAAATGCTTCTAGGGCAGAAGTAGATGCTTATGAGTAGCATGTTGATGATGCATTGGATGTTACATGCCTTATGGTAATTTCCATGGACTCTGAGCTTTTGAAGCAAGAAGAGAACATGTGGGCGTTCGATATGATCGAACATCAGAAATTGCTCTGAGGAAAGCAAGTAAGGCATGGGAGGTACGAGACCTCTAAGGCATTGTTCCAATGCAAGATGGCTAAGTTATCACCCGTTAGACCTCATGTGCTCAAGATGATTAGATACATTGAGAGCCTTAGGGATCATGGTTTCCTTTGAAAAGGAAAGGATAAAGCAAAGTTAGAGAAGAAGAAGTAATGTACCAAAAGGTTTGGTGCTTGTGCATCTTCTTATTCTGATGTGCTGAAACCCAAGGGTGGTGTTGCAAAGAAGGAAATTGTTTCTGTTGCAATAAACCAGGCCATTAGAAATGCAACTGCCCTGTTCACCTTGAAGAGATAAAGAAGCAGAAGGGAAGTGAGGCTTCCGCTTCAGGTATTTTGTTATAGAGGCTAATATCTCTACCTCTGCATCGTGGGTATGAGATACCGGATGTGGTTCTCACATTTTAGGAAATGTGAAGGAACTGAGAAAGAGTGGGAGATTGGCTAAGGACGAGATAGACCTATGCCTCGGAATTGGAGCAAGAGTTGCTACATTAGCCGTAGGGACTTTCTAGCTATCCTTACCGAATGGTTTGGTTTTAGAACTGGACAATTATTATTATGTACTTGCCATAAGCAGGAATTTGATTTCTGTGTCTTGTATGTACAAGAAAGGTTTTTCATTGTTAATAAAGAACAATTGTTGTTCTATTTATTTCAATGAAATTGATTATGGTGGTGCATTTTAAACGATAGTTTGTATGTTCTAAACCTAGTAATGCCTATCTATAACATTAATACGAAGAAGGTTAAGATTATATGATTCTAGTGAAACCTATCTCTGGCATAGTCGTTTGGGCCATATAGACGAGACTCGTATTCCTAAACTCCATAAAGTTGGAATTTTAGACTCATTTGATTTTGAATCATATGAGACATATGAGTCATATTTATTAGGCAAAAGACTAAGGCTTCCTTTACGGGTAAAGGTGAAGAGCCTAGGACTTGCTAGGTCTAATACATACTGATGTATGCGGACCTATGTCTACACAGGCTAGAGATGGTTTTCAATACTTCATTACATTTACTGATGACTTCAGTAGATACGGCTAAGTGTATCTAATGAGACACAAGTCGGAATCCTTTGAAAAGTTCAAAGAATTTAAGAATGAAGTACAGAATCAACTCGGAAAGGTATTAAGATGTTTCGATCAGATCGAGGCGGTGAATACTTATACCGAGAGCTTCTTGATCATCTAAAAGGTTGTGGTATAGTATCACAACTTACTCCACCGGATACGCCTCCATGGAATGTTGTATCCGAAAGGAGGAACGGAACCTTGTTGGACTTGGTTCGTTCTATGATGAGTCAAGCTAACCTTTCTTCTTCCTTTTGGGGACATGTATTATTGAGTGCTGTATTTACACTTAACCGTGTTCCATCTATTTCGGTCAAAAGACATCATATGAGATATGGACTGGGAAGCGTCCCAACTAGTCTTTTATGAGGGTTTAGGGTTGTCATGCTTACGTGAGACGTGAAGCATCGGAATAACTCCACCCTAAATCTGACAAGTGCCTTTTGTATGATACCTTAAAGGTATTATTTCTATAATCCCATAGAGCACAAAATGTTTGTGGCTCAGACTGCTGTTTTCTAGAAAGAGTGTTTATTTCTAGAAAAATCAGTGGGAGGATAATAGAACTCGAAGAAATTCGAGATAAAGAGGCTGAGATGGAACAAAGGACAGGATCCGCAAGTTGTTGTGGATGAGAATCCTGTACCTAAAACACATGGACCGCGTAGGTCAGATAGGACTCGGTATGAGCTAGAGAAATATGGATTTCTCATAACTCATATTGGAGATGTGATGCTCATAAGTCAGGATGAGCTCACTTCCTATCAGCTGATCATTACGGGTTTAAACTCCAAGAAGTGGCTTGAAGCTATGAATTCGGAAATGGAATCCATGTATCAAAACAAGGTATGGACCTTGTTTGATCCACCTGAAAGGGTAAAACCTATAGGGTGCAAGTGGGTCTTTGTGAAAGACCGACATGGATGGTAATGCGATTACCTTTAAGGGCAATTGGTTGCGAAAGGTTTCAAGCTAGTTCATGGTATTGACTATGATGAAACCTTCACACCAGTCGCCATAGTTAAATCTATCCGAATTCTATTGGCTATAGCTGGATGCCATGACTATGAGATATGGTATGCAAGTTGCAAATGTCCATTTGTGGACTAAAGCAAGCTTCTAGGAGTTGGAATCTTCGTTTTAATGATGTAATCAAAGAGTTTGGTTTCATTAAAAGTGAAGATGATTCATGTGTTTACAAGAAGGTTAGTGGGAGCACTATTGTTTTTTTGTTGTTGTATGTTGACGACATCCTACTTATTGGGAATGACACTCCGACACTAAAGTCTGTAAAGACTTGGTTAGGAAAGAATTTCTCAATGAAGGACTTAGGAGGAGCTGCCTAAGTGTTAGGCATAAAGATCTATAGAGATAGATCCAAAAGGCTTCTCGGGCTAAGTCAGAGTACATATATTGACAGGATGCTAAAGAGGTTTAGCATGCAAAGATACCAAGAACGGTTTCTTGCCCATGTCACATGGCATAGCTCTCTCATAGATTCTGTATCCTAGTATGACTAAGGAGAGAGAGCGGATGGGTTAGATTCCTTATGCGTTTGCAATAGGATCTATCATGTATGCCATGCAATGTACTTGGCCGGATGTCACTTATGCTTTTGAGTGTCACAAGCAGATGCCAATCTGATCTCGGTGAAAGTCACTGGATAACGGTTAAATATCCTTAAGTACTTGAGAAGCACTAAGGATGCATTCCTGGTTTACGGAAGCGTTGATGGGCTTGTTGTAAAGTGTTACAAAGATGCCAGCTTCCAAACTGACAAGGATGATTTTAGATCGCAATAAGGATATGTGTTTTGTCTTGGAGGTGGTACTGTGAGCTGGAAGAGTTCCAAGCAAGAACAGCCACCGACTCTACAACTAAGGCTGTGTATAGTTCCTTCTGGGAACAATGTAGCAGATACATTGTCTAATCTTCTCATGCAACTGAAGCATGATGGTCATGCTAGATCCACATGTATAAGATACATGGATGATTGGCTTTAGTGCAAGTGGGAGATTGTTAGTAATATGCCCAAAAGCCAATCATGGATGTTTATTTATAGTCATGTACATACACTTTAAGGTTATTCCAATAAGTATCGTTTATGAGATAAACGCTTGCACATACTTATAACCCTAGTATATATATATATTTGATATGTATATTCTTAAATGTCCCTAGTCGGTTATTATTACGGATGGGTTGTAATAATAAGTTAAGACTAGCGTATGTTGAGAATTTATATGTGATATGAATTCTACATACGGGTACAAGTTGGAGAACTTGTGGACTGGACCGACCCACATAAGAACACTACATGGAACGTTATATGTATGTCATTAGTGGTTCTTATAGATGTGATTGTCCTCCGACCTGAGATCGTCAAGGTATCCAACATATGAATCATGTACTTTGATATTATTCCTAGTCACCCGTAACTGGGTGGACATAAGGGTAATCATTGGGTATATGCCGAGTATGTAGTGGGTTTTGATTGATCAAGAGGGGATTCGTCCAACCCATATAACGGGTATATTATCGGATGGTTTCTTGATAGAGTTGAACTGTAAATGCACGGCCGTGCTCGGATTATGATATGTTGATATCATTGGTATCCGTTTTACACAGTTAACTCGAGGATCAAGAAACCGAGATTAAACATATACGAGATTGACATATTCCATGTCTCGGTTTAATCTTGATAATGGGACGAAGGGACGATGACATATTCCGAGGCATAGAGAATCAGTACTGATCTTGTCGTTCGGGTAGCAATGATGTGTTGCTAGACGCCGCTCTTTGCTTATAATTGTAAAATGAGATTTTACAATTATTGCCGGACGTTACAAGTGCCTACAGGGTCACACACATAGAACCGTTGATTCGAGCAGATGGTCGAACCGTGGTTGGACCATGGTTGGACCGGGTGTGGTTGGACCGTGGTTGGACCATGGTTGAACCAGGTCGTTTTGGGGTGGTTTGGTTCACTAAGCATCAGATTAGTGGAGCCATTATTGCAGCCTTGTGATGAATATTCCCACTAAGAGTTAGTGGAAACATGTTGGCCAAAGGTGTTGTCCACTTTGACATGCCTTTGTGAGTTGGCATGCACATGCTTTTGTCTAAGGCATTATTCTTCACACTTGGGTTGGTTAGAACGTTTTTGTGTCTGAAAAATTCAGAGGATTGAGCCTTGAGAAGTGTTCTTGAGAGCTTGAGAAAACACACACTTACCCCTTTCTTTGTGAAAGAAAAAGAACACCAAAACACCACAAACACAAGTTCCCGGTTTTACTCTTGCTAGCACATCAGTCCGGGGAGCTCGTTCTTGGATTCGTGTGACGATTCCGGGAAGGTCACGGTTCGTGTGGATACCGTAGAGGAGCAGGGCTTCTTCTTGCTCTAACTGATTCGTTTCAGCCTTCCTCTTGGTCTAGGTGATTCGTTCCAGCAGTTGGGTGAAAGACCTCAACCGAACAAGGTACGAAATTTTGTTATACGGTTTATATGCTTCACATGTGGTTCTTGGCTAAGTTTCCTTTGCTTCCGCTGCATCTTTTGCTTGTATATGATTGCCATATAGCCTAGGGAAACTTACACACCTAACACCCAAGGACCCAAGAAGATTTGGGTACTTAAATCTCATTGATTTGATGTTGTAGGTATGCTTGAAGGCATCAAGTGTACTTTGGTACCTTGATAGTAGATGCTCCAAGCACATGACCAGAGAAGCATCCAAATTTTTGCAAATAAAGCCATCAAATGGAGGAAACGTTGTCTTTGGAGACAATAACAAAGGAAAGATCATCGGCATTGGCTCGGTTGGCAAAGATGAGTCTTCCTCCATTGATAATGTTTTACTTGTTAAGGGTCTTAAACACAATCTCTTAAGCACAAGTCAATTATGTGATAAGGGAAATCGTGTAATCTTTGATTCCAAGTCATGCACCGTAGAATGTCTTAGTGATAATAAGATCATTCTACAAGGTGATAAAATTGACAATATTTATATGGTTAATTTAGAAGAGTCTTCATCAAAATTTTCAAAATGTCTAATGAGCAAAGAAGATGATATGTGGTTATGGCATCGTAGAGTAGGTCATGTTAATATGAAAATACTAAACAAACTAGTTAATCAAGACTTAGTAGTTGGCATTCCAAAAATTAAATTTGAGAAGGATTCCATATGTGATGCATGTCAAAAGGGGAAGCAAGTGCGAGCTTCGTTTCATTCTAAGAACGTTGTCTCAACATCTAGACCACTTCAACTTTTGCACATGGATCTCTTTGGTCCCTTACAAATTAAAAGTTTTGGAGGGAACTATTATGCTTTTGTTATTGTGGAAGATTATACTAGATTCACTTGGACTTTATTCCTTACTCATAAAAGTGAAGCATTTGATACATTCAAGAGCTTTCTTAAGAAAGTCCAAAATGAAAAAGGTTGTTTAATTGCTTGCATTAGAAGTGATCATGGAGGAGAATTTGAAAACAATCATTTTTTAGCTTTTTGTGATAAACATGGCATTGAGCACAATTTCTCAGCCCCTCGGACACCACAACAAAATGGCGTTGTTGAACGCAAAAATCGGTGTCTTGAGGAAATGGCAAGAACCATGCTCAATGAGGCTAACATTCCTAAGTATTTCTGGGCTGATGCAGTGAGTACGGCTTGCTACGTATTAAACCGAGCAATCATTAGGCCATTACTCATGAAAACGCCCTATGAATTATACAAGGGAAGAAAACCAAATATTTCCCATCTTAGAGTCTTTGGCTGCAAATGTTTTGTGCATAATAATGGAAAAGATAATTTGGGAAAATTTGATGCGAAATCTGATGAAGGCATCTTTCTAGGCTATTCATTGCGCAGCAAAGCGTATAGAGTGTTTAACAAACGAACCTTAAGTGTTGAGGAGTCCCCTCATGTTGTATTTGCAGAGAATAATACTCGCTCGGCGAGAAAGGATTTTTGTGATGATCTTGTAGGTACACTTGAGAAGATGTCATTGGATAATAAGGAAGAAGAAGATATGCAAGACAACGATTGGAAGAAAGGAGGCACTTCAACCGAACCTACACCTCAACAAGAAATGGAGGCTGCACCTCAACAAGTAGAACCAAGCCCTATGGAAGACATGCAAGAAACAACGGTTGATATCAACCAAGAATTACCTAGAGCATGGCGAGAGTCCAAAGATCATCCCCTTGACACGGTAATAGGTGATATCAACCGCGGGGTAAGTACTCGAAATTCTCTTAGAGATAACATAGGGCACACTGCATTTGTTTCACAAATTGAGCCTACCACTATTTCAGAAGCAATTAATGATGAACATTGGACCTTGGCCATGCAAGAAGAGCTAAATCAATTCAAACGTAATGATGTTTGGGAATTGGTTCCAAGGCCCATTGATCATACAATAACTGGCACAAAATGGGTGTTTAGAAACAAACTAGATGAAAGTGGCATAATAACTAGAAACAAAGCTAGGTTAGTGGCTAAAGGATATAATCAAGAAGAAGGAATAGATTTTGAGGAAACATATGCACCCGTTGCACGACTAGAAGCCATTCGTCTCTTGCTTGCATTTGCATCATCTATGGACTTCAAATTATATCAAATGGATGTTAAAAGTGCATTTCTAAATGGTTTTATTCAAGAAGAAGTATATGTTGCTCAACCCCCTGGTTTTGAAGATTATGCATTTCCCGAACATGTTTTCAAACTTAAGAAAGCTCTTTACGGTCTCAAACAAGCTCCAAGAGCTTGGTATGAACGTTTGAGTAAATTTCTTTTGGATAACGGGTTCAATAGAGGCAAGGTTGACACCACCTTATTCATAAAGAACAAAAACCATAACATCCTTTTGGTTGAAATTTATGTAGATGATATTATTTTTGGTGCCACTAATGAGTCTTTGTGCAAGGAATTCTCTAACATGATGACCAGTGAGTTTGAGATGTCCATGAAGGATGAGTTGACATTCTTCCTCGGTTTACAAGTCAAACAAATGAAGGAAGGAACATTCATCTCCCAATCCAAGTATTTGCAAGGAGTTGCTCAAGCGCTTTGAAATGGATAACTCCAAGCAAATGGCCACACCAATGAGCACTTCCATCCATTTGGACAAAGATGAGAAAGGTATTGAAGTTGACATTAAGAAATATCGAGGTATGATCGGATCACTTCTTTATCTTACGGCAAGTAGGCCGGATATCATGTTTAGTGTATGCTTGTGTGCAAGGTTTCAATCTTGTCCTAAAGACTCTCATCTTAAGGCTATAAAACGAATAATGAAATATCTTGTAGGCACAATAAATGTTGGATTGTGGTATCCTAAAGGCTCTACGCATCATCTTGTAGGCTATTCCGACTCTGATTTTGCAGGCTGCAAATTAGATCGAAAAAGCACTAGTGGTACATGTCATCTCCTAGGGAGCTCATTAGTTTCATGGTTTAGCAAGAAACAGGCTACTGTTGCATTGTCTACCACCGAAGCGGAAAACATTGCCGCTGGAAGTTGTTGTGCACAAATTCTTTGGATGAAGCAACAACTAAAGGATTATGGCCTCTTCGATGTGATAACACAAGTGCCATATGCTTAACCAAGAATCCTATCCTTCACTCTAGAACTAAACACATAGACATTAGGCATCACTTCATTAGGGATCATGTGTCTAAAGGAGATATAACTATTGAATTTGTTGAAACAAAATTTCAGCTAGCTGACATCTTTACAAAGCCTGTAGACAAAGAGTCATACTTTCGTATTTGAACTGAACTTGGCATTCTTGACTCTACTTTGATGTAATCTCTGCATTAATTATTTATATTCTCTTGAACATTACTGACTTGGGCGTCGGAGAGTCCCCTCTTTTCTTTTGCAGGTACTCCCCTCACTAAAGCAACTAGATAGGGGGAACATGCCATATATGGAGGAGAAAATGGCAATAAGAACATCAAGGGTTTTACCATTTTCCGCCCATATAGAAGTGTATAGGTGTAACTAATATGTTTCAAAAGCTCCACCTATTTCTTACATAAGCACTTCCCAACCTCTTCTAATCGCTATTTCTTTTTTTGCTAATGCCAAAAGGAGAAAGATAGGAAGAAGTATATGCAACACGATAGGGGGAATCATAGTTTGTAAACACATGGGGCAAATCATCTTTATGTTATAAACATTAGCATATACTTCTAGGTGTTTGTCATTATCAAAAAGGGGAAATTGTTAGAACCTATGTCTTCATGGTTCATTCATTACAGGTTTTGATAAATGACAAACCAAACCAAGATCATAACAATGATGAAGCAAAAAGAAATCAAGCAAACATGTACTCAACCCAAGTGATCAAGAATTCAAGTGAAGATATGATCAAGAGTTGAAGTGCAAAGAAGAGCAAGAGAAGTTAGGACCCATTTGTACAAGGTAAAACACTCAACTTCTCTTAAGGCATTGGCTCAAACAAAAAATATTTCACTCATACATTTCATAGCATGCTTTCAGTCATAAAATTGTATTTTGAGTCAATAACATCGATGTTGTGCCCAAAAACATCGATATTCTGTGTTTTCAAGTCTTTCTCAAAATTTGGCATAAGTGCCAAAACATCGATGTTGTAATTAAAACATCGATGTTGTGATTTCTTCAATGATTTCCAAAATTTGGCAGTAGGCAAATAACATCGATGTTGGCATCCCAAACATCGATGTTCTAGTGACCGTTACTTTTAAAACTAGTCACAACATCGATGTTCTAGTGACCGTTACTTTTGAAACATCGATGTTCCATATTGATCAGTTTCAATTTGAATTTGTCGAACCACAATAACATCGATGTTGTCATCCAAACATCGATGTTCATGATTTCAAAGAATTTTCCAAAATTAGCAGAAGGCTAAGAACATCGATGTTGGATTCCCAAACATCGATGTTCTCATGACCGTTGCATTTGAAAACACTTTTGCATAAGCACAACTTCGATGTTCTATTCCATAACATCGATGTTCTTCAAATGCTCAGCTTCAATCATTTTTCACAGAAGCAAAATAACATCGATGTTGGAATGAAAACATCGATGTTCTTCACAGATCAGTTTTCATCTCTTTTTCACAGAATCAAAATAACATCGATGTTGGGATGTTGAACATCGATGTTTTAGTTACCGTTAGCCCAAAATTCAAATTTAATGGGCAAAACATCGATGTTCTACCTTTAAACATCGATGTTGTAGCCGTTGAGCAGACAACTTTTCAACACCCACTATGCTTTGTTTAAAGGTGTTTTCTTGGGTGGATTTCAAACGGCTCCATGACTTTTCAGAACCACATATTGAGCATTTTCAGCTGTGTTTCAAAAACAATCAACTCTCTATTCATTAATCATTCATTGCAAAACAATCATTCAAGTTTAAGAGCCAATTCCTTTGAGATTATTGAGAGTTGCCTTATTAGTGCTTAATTGTAACTCATACCCACTCTTGTGAGAGCATTTGTTTGAGTAATTCTTGTAGTGTTGTTCATACACTGAAAGGGAGGTTTGTTCCCTTGTAGCTACTCATAGGAAGAGTGATTTTCTTTCCTTGAGAGAAGTCTTGAAGTGAGGTATCTTCAAGCAAGTGTCTAGGATTCTTGTGATTAGAATTCCTAGGTTGTAAACGGTTTGTTAAGCACCCGGAAGCTTAATGATAGCCTCCTGCAAGTATACAGGTTGTTGTAGTACCAAGGTCGTCTCACAGGGATCTTTGCTAAGTACTATTAACAATGTGATATATGATTATCTAGAAAATTAAACCTCAAAGTGGAGTCGATTGAATGGTGTAATAAACTTGGAAAAGAAAACAACAAGAATAATAAATGAGATGACAAAGATGAGAAAAACACCTAGGAGTTCGGGGAATCCCTTGCCATAATTTCCATGCAATTAAGTGCAACACGACCAAGCCGTGTTCTGTCACTACATGACCTGCCTGTGTAGATCTGGTATTAAATCCTAAAAATACTCTTCTTTGAAAGAACCGGTAAACTCAACTAGATCAATAGCCTACTTCCGTAAGCCGTAAAACCCCTTCCTAACTTATCTCCACTATCCATTCTGCCAGTGTTGAAATAAATTAAGAGCTTTAAGTTCTTACCTTTAAGTCTCCAATAGAAAGCACGCCCCTCCCGAGGTCGGTTCCTAAAGCCCGGTCTAAGGTTTTCTATAGGAAACTGACGCTGTCACTTAACAACCTCCTATTATGGATTTAAGCTAATTGTTGATCAGGCAACTAACTTAATTAAGTATCAAAGACCAGATCAAAGAAGAATTAAATTAAGGAAATAATATTCAATTAAGTTTGCATGGAATTAATGACAAGTTCATCCCCTAATCCTAGATTGAGAAAATTAGCTAGACATAGATGAAGAAGAAACAATTGCTAGAGAAGCCATCATTTATACTCAAGGAAAGTAAAATAAAAATAAATTAATTAATAACTCAAACCTTGATTCAACGATGGAACCTTGTCTCTGGAATTGTTCCCAACTTCAATCTACAACTTAAAATAATAAACTAGTTGTTACAAGGAAAGAATAAATAATACAAAGGGAAATTCCTAGTCTAGAGTGCTTGATTTGACGAGCTGCAGAAAATTGGAAGTGATTGATGACCCCTGGCTTTGTCTTCTAGCGAGTATTTATAGTAGTGGGAGGGGGACATGTGTGGCCAAGCTTGCATGTCAGCCAAAGTAAATGCTAGGCTAGGCACACATCAAGGGATTTTGGCAATATCATATTTCTTCAAAAAGGGAGGAGGAGGGGCCACGTTGCCACTTTTCAAAATTCAAGCAAAACTTTGCTTCAGGAGGTTGGTTTCGTCTTGATACTGAACCAAGATTTGACAATTTCAAATCAATTTCAAACAAGATAGCATGGATGTAGGACCAGCCGCTTTTGACTTGGCCAACAAAAATCACATGCATCCCTCATTCCTTCACATCTTCCAAACGAGTCCATATCTCACTAGCTTTATTTCAAAATGGCCAAGAATTCATATTTTCCTGCAAAAAGGGCCTCGCACACTAGGATGAGAAATTTATCAAGTTAAAACAAAATAAAATCTAGAATAAAATAAATTAATACTAAAACAAAGACAAAAATAATAAAATAAACCCAAAAATGATGTGTAAAATATTCACACATCACGCCCCCAAACTTAAGCTTTTGCTTGTCCCCAAGCAAATAACGTGAAAACGAGGGTGAAAAGGAAATCACTCAACATAGGCAAACCAATCCGACTAGTCCAACTCACAGAAGATCCTTCCAAAAATATCCTAATAAGTCAAGATTCCCGACTTACAAAGAACCTTAACGGGAAGAATACAACTAGAACCGAATTTCACCTAACCGGGCAGCGACATCATTTGAACAAATTCTCCTTCCTCAATTTTGCTGAAAAAAAAAGTAGGTTAGTCTTGGCATTTTATTAAAGAAAAGAAACAAGGTCAAATAAGCAGGTTTACTCTTCGATCTCCACTAATGACAAGGACACTAATCGAAAGGATCAAAAGGACTTGTTATGGGTTATAATGAGGCAAGGGTTAGGCTAACAAGAAATGGAGAGAGGAAGAACAAAAGATGCAAATGCCCGAGAGAAAAATTTGTGCTTTAACATCTAGCCGAATGAACTCTTTTTTTTTTTAACGGTTCTAAATTGAGTGCAAACTGGAGATTCTTTTTTTTCAAACTGTTTGTAGAGTTTTTTTTTTTTGAAAATAAATAGGGACAATCAATTTGCATGATAAAGGAATACTCTCTCTTAATTGCCCCCATTTTTTCCTCTTTTGTACAATACTTCTCCAGAATCGACAGAGGCTCTCTATGTAGTGCCTGTTTAGAAGAACCAAAATCCAACTTATATGAGACTAGAATTAAAGACACAAAATAATTCGAGCAACATGCATAAAGGGATGGAAAGAGAAAAAGAAATGTTATGATAGCCAAGGTTTCAAAAGGCGAAGGTGGGAAGATGCAGGTAAGAAAGAAATTATGGCTATCAATAAAGGCCCGAAAAGGTTAGCAAGGGAAAAAGTGTACACGGGCTAGCTGTGTCTAAAGGTTAGTTTACAAACCAAAGAAGTAAAATGCCTTAATCATGTCCCTAAGAAAATGTCCTTGTAAAAATTTCGCCTCAACCGAGTCATGAGCCTGTTCTAAGACCTGTTATTAATGCCAAGTTTTTTTTAAACGAAAAGAGGAACAGCAAAAAGAGTTAGTATGGATTATGAACAAATGATATCGTAGCCCTTACAAGGCTTAATTTGGCCAAAACTGAATTTTTCCTTCAAGGCCCAATGTAGGCCCGAAATACCTTGTCATCCATGGAATAAAATTGGACGAGTTATCCTGTTCCATTGTCAAGTCGGTTTTGACATGCCCATGTGAGAATCCTGATACTTGCGCAAAAAAAAAAACACTTATCCATCAAAATAGCAAGAAGAGGAAGAGAAATAAAAACTGAATTGAAATGAAAAAAACTACCAAACTGAAATTGTTCATAATCTGAAAATACATGCTGCAGCCCAACCAAAGTTTTGCAAAAAGTGCAAAAAGTAAGTTGGCACCCCCCCAAACTGAGAAGTGCCGTGTCCCCACTGCACAAATCCATAACATCCCCTAAACTTAAAATAGCACAACGAGACACAAAATATAGAAAGCTGCAGCAAGAGTTTATTAACCGGAAAGTAAAGAAATGAAAGAACAAAATAAAAGGAAGAACCAACAAAACCAAATCATCGCCCACGACGCCGCATCAAGTAGTCCAAGTCATTCCTGGTCGCGCACATACAAGGGATGAAAAGTTGCATCCCCTCCCACAACTTCGCCTGGAACTGCTGGAACTCAAACTGAAAGGCGGATTGCCTCTCATCAGCCTATGCTTGGCGGCCGGCCAAGCGTTGGAAATCGGCATACAAATCCGGCAAGGCCTCCAATCCCTCCAAAGCTCGCTCGGAAATGGGCAGCTTGTGCGAACAACCTCCAGGGGCAGCAGCATCATCACGGACAGCAGCATCATCATCATCCTGCACAGAAAAAGTATGCACACCATCCCCTCCATTCATCCTAGGCAAACCCATGCGATAAAAGGTGTCCAGACCTATATCGGTTGGTTTCGGGTGGACAGTTTACCTAGACAAGTCTAGGCCAAAATGATGCGCAATGGCAGACACTAAACCTCCCCCTCCGACTTTCTTAGTGAAAACATGGGCAGTCTTGTGGAACCGATATAACAAGAAACATCCAGCATTAATAGCAACCCCATGAACCATACAATGAAGGAAGAACAACTCCTCACGATTAAGAACACCCTCAGAAGAGTCCCGGCTAAAGAGAGAGTTAGACAAGACACGATGAATATAATGGAGAGTTGGGTTCTTAAGGCGTGTGGCTTTGGAAACATTATTTTTAAAAGGTGAAGCATCGGCCAATTCTTCCCAAACTAACTGGTCATTAAAATTAGGAGGTATGTACCTATGCCCATGATTATTAAACCCAAATATGGCATTGAACTCAGACAAGGTCAAGGCAAAATCACGGTCTAGAAGTCGAAATTGAATGTCCCCAGAATCATTAGCAACATACTCATCCAAAGAATAATAATAGGTGCAGAAAAATTCATAGGTGAGCTCTATGTAGGCAGGGAATCGCAATGAAGCAAACTGGACCAAGCCAACATTAGAAAGAAACATATTCAACTCCTCCCTATTGCGCATATGAGTCACAACATCAACATCTAGATACCTAGTTTGCCTAATTGGCCGTTTGATCAATTTACGGTAACTGTCTCTAAGAGTCGCACTGGGCAGATTAGGATGAAAAGCAGGAATTAGAGGGTGTGGTGACTTACTTTTCCGTGCAGGGGAGGTTCTGGCCTTCTTCCGTGCTGGTGGAGGGCTCGGGTCCTTTGTAGGGCGCTTGTGCGAGACAGAGGCCCCTGCTTGTTGTGGTGCATGCCGAGCCCGTGTATTGGCCCAAGCACGGCTGGGTTGTGTAGGGACTCGGGTAGAAGCCCGAGTGGACTGCTGTGGCTTGGTCTGCTGCTGCCGGACTGGAGTGTCATGGCGTCGGCGAGGCGCATAATCGGCCTCCTCGTCAAGCTCCACGATGTCGGGTTCTTTGGTCGGAGTGATGGGACTCCGTTTGTTCGACGCCGGGAACTTCCAGGCACGAGTCCTGGTACTGACAGGTGCGGAAGTGGAGGCTGGAGGTGTGGATCTCGACGGGCGATGCCGAGAGGAGGACCGGCGAGGGGGTGGGCTGCTGGCTTCGGAGCGCGCCTCGGGTTCCACTGCAGGGGGCGTGGTGGAGACGTCCGATTGGCGTGGAGCGACAGCAGCAGTGGTTGCCGAGGGAGCCTTCAGGTGAGGGCGCCGAGGGGAGCTGGCCTCATGGCGGCGCCCGGTGGAGAAGGTGGAGGCCGCGGGGGAAACAGCAGGTGGGGAGGTGTTCCGACGAGACCTGCTGCTGGAGGCGGCAGGGTGGCGAGCCTTCGACGGTGGAGTGGGGGCAGCAGGTGCAGACGGCCATGAGTGTGGGTGATCGAGGCCACGGCCACGGTAGGCTGCTTCGGCTTTGGTCCTCATGGGAGAGAAGAATGAAGAGAGGAGAGAAGAAATGGTCATGATAGCGACGGTGCGGTTATGGGGTTTTAATGGGTATGAGAAAAAAGTGTGTGTCTAGCTAATTAAGATTAGCATAGACTCAAAAAAAGTTTAAAAAATTGGGGGTTAGAGAAAAGATAGAGATGGAGATGGGTTTTGAGCTTTGTAACCGGATAGAAAAGGGAGTTTGAAAGGATAACTAACCGGTTAGTTAGGAATTATCTGCCTTTTTATCACCTCTCCCTTCTCTTTAAGTCTTCTCTTCACGCCATAGTGTCACTGTCTGCTCAGTCAAAAATGTTTGAGTGGAAATAATATATGATAAGGACTGTAGTGAGCTTATTTCCACTATTTGTGACTTATCATGCCCCACGAGATGTGCCAATTTGACTTCCTACTAGCCAAAGAAATAGAGTAAAATACACACATGAAAAGTAACGAGTTTTTGCATGTGCGTATTAATATTCTTTGTGCGTCTTTAGTAGGCCCCCACCGATCTGGATTCTTGAATTTAGAATTGGCTTGCCCTGAAAATAAACTAGTATATATATAATATATAATATACTGGTTTATTTGCCTCTGATGGCTGCATTTAATGCCGCTGCCTTAATTTTTGTCAGTCTCCTCTTTATTGTGGTGATTTGAGGGATCTACCCCCAAACTTCTTTTATTGTCCGATCTTCAAAAAGATCCGTGGGCTGCCTCCCACGAAGTGCTTCTTTAACGTCTTGTAGCTGGACTCGATGCCTCTTATGCAGAGGGTGCATCGGCGAACGGTAACACCACCTCTTGTCCGATTTGCTCTTCGGGGAGGTAAAATTTCAGACGTTGACCGTTCACGGTAAAAGTACCGTCGTCCTTGTTTCGAATCACAACAGCTCCAGACTGGTGGACTTTGACAACCTCAAAAGGACTTGACCATCGAGATCGAAGCTTTCCTGGGAAGAGCTTGAGTCGGGAGTTGAATAGTAGGACATAATCCCCAGCTCTGAATTCTCGTTTGATGATCCGTTTGTCATGCCATCGTTTGGTCCTCTCTTTGTAGATCTTGGCGTTTTCGTAGGCATCCAAACGGATTTCTTCGAGCTCGTTGAGTTGCAACAAGCAGTGCTGTCCTGTTGCTTTGGGGTCAAAGTTCAAAACTTTGATAGCCCAGTAGGCCTTGTGCTGGAGCTCGAACGGAAGGTGGCAAGACTTCCCATACACGAGACGGTAGGGTGTCGTGCCAATAGGGGTCTTATAAGCAGTCCGATAGGCCCATAGGGCATCATCGAGCTTAATAGCCCAATCTTTCCTTGAGGAGTTCACCGTCTTTTCCAGGATCTGCTTGATTGCCCTAATGGAAACTTCCACCTGCCCGCTCGTCTGAGGATGGTATGGAGTAGCAATCTTGTGGGTGACTCCATATTTGCGAAGTACATCCTCCAACTGTTTGTTGCAAAAATGGGTGCCGCCATCGCTTATCAGTGCCCTGGGTGTGCCAAACCGAGAAAAAATCTTTCTAAGGAATTTGACGACGACCCGAGCATCGTTGGTAGGAGATGCCACGGCCTCGACCCATTTTGTAACATAATCCACTGCTACCAAGATGTAGCTGTTGGATCGGGAAGACGGGAATGGTCCCATAAAGTCTATTCCCCATACATCGAAAGGTTCGACCTCCAGAATTCCTTGTTGTGGCATCTCATGGCGTTGGGAGATATTGCCTGTGCGCTGGCAACGATCACACGACCGTGTGAATTTCTTGGCATCTTTGAACATGTTCGGCCAGAAAAATCCGCTTTGCAGGGCTTTCGTTGTCGTCTTCCATGCGCTCATATGGCCACCATAAAGTGAAGCATGGCAGTTGAGAAGTAGATTGTCAATCTCGTCTTCTGGTATGCAACGTCGAATCAGTCCATCGCCACATCTTTTGAAAAGAAATGGGTCATCCCAGAAATAATTCCTGACTTCAGAGAGGAATTTCTTTTTTTGCTGATAGGACAAATTTGGAGGCAAGATATTGCTGGCAAGGAAATTTACAAAGTCGGCATACCAGGGAGTGGCGAGGTTGCTTTTGGTTTCTGCCATTAATGCCGCCAATTGTTCTTCTGGAAAAGTTTCATTAATTGGAAGCTTATCTTCGTCGGAGATACGTTCCTGAGCCAATCTCGAGAGGTGGTCTGCAACAGTATTCTCGGCTCCCTTCTTATCTCTGATCTCCAGATCAAACTCTTGGAGCAAGAGTACCCACCGGATTAGTCGTGGTTTAGCATCTTTCTTCTGCATCAAGTATTTGAGGGTAGAGTGGTCTGTGTGGACTATAACTTTGGAACCGAGAAGGTATGAGCAGAATTTCTCGATAGCGAACACGACAGCTAACATCTCCTTCTCTGTTGTTGCATAGTTGACCTGTGCATCGTCAAGTGTCTTGCTCGCGTAATAAATTGCATGCAATTTATTATCTTTCCTCTGGCCCAAGACTGCTCCCACTGCATGATCACTAGCATCGCACATAATCTCGAAAGGAAGACTCCAATCAGGAGGTTGCATGATTGGAGCAGAGATTAGCGCCTTCTTGATCTTCTCGAAGGCTTCCAGACATGCTTGGTCAAATTCGAAGGGCACGTCTTTGTTGAGCAGGTTGGTCAAAGGCTTAGTAACCTTCCAAAAGTCTTTGATGAACCTTCGATAAAATCCAGCATGGCCCAAGAAGCTCCGAATCCCTCGAACATTGGTTGGTGGGGGCAGCTTTTCTATAACCTCGATTTTTGCACGGTCAACTTCTATTCCTCGTTCGGAAATTGTATGGCCCAAGACTATCCCTTCACGAACCATGAAGTGGCACTTTTCCCAGTTAAGTACCAGGTTGGCTTCTTCACATCGTCGTAACTCGAGATAGGTTGGCGAGACATTCATCGAAGGTCTTCCCGTAGACTGAGAAATCGTCCATGAAGACTTCCATGATTTCCTCGATCATATTGGAGAAGATTGCCATCATACACCGTTGGAATGTTGCAGGGGCATTGCACAATCTAAATGGCATTCTTCGGTAGGCGAATGTTCCATATGGGCATGTGAATGTCGTCTTTTCTTGATCGCTTGGATGGATTGGGATTTGGAAGAAGCCAGAGTATCCATCCAAGTAACAAAAATAGGAATGCTTTGCCAGCCTCTCGAGCATCTGATCGATGAATGGGAGCGGAAAATGATCTTTTCGGGTGACGCTATTCAGTTTCCTGTAGTCGATGCACATGCGCCACCCTGTGACTGCCCTTGTGGGGATGAGCTCGTTGTTTTCATTGGCGACGACAGTCATTCCTCCTTTCTTGGGCACGACGTGAACAGGAGAAACCCATTCACTATCTGAGATGGGATAGATTATCCCAGCGTCTAGAAGTTTCAAAATCTCCTTTTTGACGACTTCTTTCATGTTCTCGTTTAGTCGCCTCTGACGCTCAATTACCGGCTTATAGCCGTCTTCTAAAAGTATTCTATGCGTGCAAAATGAGGGACTTATCCCTGTAAGGTCATCAATAGAATACCCGATTGCTCTTCGGTGCGCCTTGAGCTCTGTCAGCAGCTTTTCCTCCTCTTCCTTGGTCAAACTTGCGCTTATGATTACTGGGTAAGTGGAATTTGGCCCCAGAAATGCATACTGAAGCTTGAGAAGAAGAGGTTTGAGTTCAACTTTCAGAGCATCTTCAATTGAATCCTCTGGCATCTTGCTCAACTCTTCAATTTTTTTATCTTCTTCGTCGGATGCCAAAGATAATGTTTCTAATTGGCGTGCGCATTCTGCTATTTCAGGATTAGGATCCTGAATACCTTTGCTATGGGTTAGGCACGCCAATAGTGGATCTGCACAGTCTGCCTATGCATTCTCTTCTTTGACTGCTGCTTCGACAATATCAAGGCGGTAGCACGAGTTATCAGCTACGCCTTTCCGGATCACTTCATTAACTGCGAAGCATATTTTCTCAGACCCGACCTGCAACGAGAGCTTTCCACCTTTGACATCAATAATGGCCCCAGCAGTTGTTAGAAAGGGTCGTCCGAGAATAATAGGAACGTGGTTATCGGCTTCCATATCCAAAACCACGAAGTCGACTGGGACGAAAAAGCTCCCGATCTTGATGGGAACGTCCTCCAAAATTCCCACCGGGTACTTGACAGTCCTATCTGCTAGATGGAGGGACATAGCAGTAGGTTTTAGATCCCCCAAGTTTAGCTGTTTGCTGATTGATAACGGAATCACACTGACGCTTGCTCCTAGATCGCAAAGTGCTCTCTCAATACGCACCTTCCCTAAGTCACAAGGGATAGTAAAAGTTCCTGGATCCGGGAGCTTGTTTTGGATGATAGCACTACATTCTCCTGTCAAAGCCACTGTCCCATAATCTATCAATTTATTCTTATTAGACAAGATGTCCTTTAAGAATTTTGCATAAGTGGGCATTTGGGACACAGCCCAATAAACGGAATGTTGATGTAGAGCTTCTTCATGATCTCGAGGAAGCGTCCAAACTTCTTATTGTTAGTAATATGCCCAAAAGCCAATCATGGATGATTATTTGTAGTCGTGTATAAGCATTAAGGTTCTTCCAATAAGTATCGTTTATGAGATAAACGCTTGCACATACTTATAACCCTAGTATATATATATTTGATATGTATATTCTTAAATGTCCCTAGTCGGTTATTATTACGGATGGGTTGTAATAATAAGTTAAGACTAGCGTATGTTGAGAATTTATATGTGATATGAATTCTACATACGGGTACAAGTTGGAGAACTTGTGGACTGGACCGACCCACATAAGAACCCTACATGGAACGTTATATGTATGTCATTAGTGGTTCTTATAGATGTGATTGTCCTCCGACCTGAGATCGTCAAGGTATCCAACATATGAATCATGTACTTTGATATTATTCCTAGTCACCCGTAACTGGGTGGACATAAGGGTAATCATTGGGTATATGCCGAGTATGTAGTGGGTTTTGATTGATCAAGAGGGGATTCGTCCAACCCATATAACGGGTATATTATCGGATGGTTTCTTGATAGAGTTGAACTGTAAATGCACGGCCGTGCTCGGATTATGATATGTTGATATCATTGGTATCCGTTTTACACAGTTAACTCGAGGATCAAGAAACCGAGATTAAACATATACGAGATTGACATATTCCATGTCTCGGTTTAATCTTTATAATGGGACGAAGGGACGATGACATATTCCGAGGCATAGAGAATCAGTACTGATCTTGTCGTTCGGGTAGCAATGATGTGTTGCTAGACGCCGCTCTTTGCTTATAATTGTAAAATGAGATTTTACAATTATTGCCGGACGTTACAAGTGCCTACAGGGTCACACACATAGAACCGTTGATTCGAGCAGATGGTCGAACCGTGGTTGGACCATGGTTGGACCGGGTGTGGTTGGACCGTGGTTGGACCATGGTTGAACCAGGTCGTTTTGGGGTGGTTTGGTTCACTAAGCATCAGATTAGTGGAGCCATTATTGCAGCCTTGTGATGAATATTCCCACTAAGAGTTAGTGGAAACATGTTGGCCAAAGGTGTTGTCCACTTTGACATGCCTTTGTGAGTTGGCATGCACATGCTTTTGTCTAAGGCATTATTCTTCACACTTGGGTTGGTTAGAACGTTTTTGTGTCTGAAAAATTCAGAGGATTGAGCCTTGAGAAGTGTTCTTGAGAGCTTGAGAAAACACACACTTACCCCTTTCTTTGTGAAAGAAAAGGAACACCAAAACACCACAAACACAAGCCCCGGTTTTACTCTTGCTAGCACATCAGTCCGGGGAGCTCGTTCTTGGATTCGTGTGACGATTCCGGGAAGGTCACGGTTCGTGTGGATACCGTAGAGGAGCAGGTCTTCTTCTTGCTCTAACTGATTCGTTCCAGCCTTCGTCTTGGTCTAGATGATTCGTTCCAGCAGTTGGGTGAAAGACCTCAACCGAACAAGGTACGAAATTTTGTTATACGGTTTATATGCTTCACATGTGGTTCTTGGTTTAGTTTCCTAGCTTCCGCTGCATGTCTAGCTCATTATGAATGTCGTAATAGCTTCTAGGAAACTTACAGTGGTAGCGGAGCCTTCTTGTGAAGCTCTAAACCGTATAGGTGATGCATATGTGATATGATCGTCTAAGCATGTGTAGGAATCATTTTGTGTATGTGATATGCCAAATGATTTTGAACATGATGTCTTGGTGTTTTGGCAATTGATATGCTACTTTTGATTTGGTATATATATGTGTTTTGCCATTCAAATATATTCATATGCTTGATATGTCTTAGTGAATATGCATGATATGTTCTATGTGATAAAGCATGATCATGTCATATTGTCTTCAATTGAATGTATGTGATACATATGTTGTTGAGGTTGATTTGTCAAAAGTGTTTTGACAACAAGAACTTGATTGGTATGAGATATCAATCAAGATGTTTTGGCGGTAGATCGAAGAGTTCGACTAAGAAAAACCGAGTGTCGGTTTGTGTTTCGAACGATTGTCGTTCAAGCAATGTTTGGCCATAACATCGATGTTGGTGTGAACAACATCGATGTTGGCATGAAGATTGGCCTTGGCCGAATCTCCAAAACATCGATGTTGTGTGACCAACATCGATGTTCTCATGCTAACACTCAACAACATCGATGTTTAAATGTTAAACATCGATGTTATTTGAGCTCGGCCAAATTGGTTTGAGTTCCAGAGCTCCAACAACATCGATGTTTGAGTGTCAACATCGATGTTCTTGAGTTCCAGGACCAAAACATCGATGTTTAAATGTTAAACATCGATGTTATAATGCTACTGCCAAGATATTGAACTTTCAAGTACTCAAAACATCGATGTTTTAATGTCCAACATCGATGTTTTTGAGCTACTGCCAAATGGTTTGGAGTTCAAGTACTCAAACATCGATGTTTAAGTGTCAACATCGATGTTTTATGCCTTCGGAAACCTCCAACATCGATGTTTGATTGAAAACATCGATGTTTTGTGGGTTCGCAAACTCCAAACATCGATGTTGAAGGGTTCAACATCGATGTTGTGGACTGCAGCGACTTCAACAGCCAATTTGGGGCAGAAGAAGGCCGAATTGGTGTCTGGCCTGAACAGTAAAGTTGTAGCCCTACTTCTTAGCTTTCCAGGGACACCAAGTTTGCACAAATCCGAGCTCTACAGCTCTGGATATGGCCGAAATACTGAGTACTGCCAAAATCTTAAAGTTTCAGAATCTCAACAACATCGATGTTTGAAAATTCAACATCGATGTTATTAAGCTACTGCCAAGTGGTTGGAGAGAATCAGATTCTCACAACATCGATGTTACAAGTTGAACATCGATGTTCATATGTAATTTTGGTTTTCCAAATTTACAAACACCAATGTATGATTCATCAAGAACTTGCATATAATGTATGGAATAATATATTGGTGAAATATTAAGTTCTTAGTTGTCTTCCATGATGAGCACTAATCATTGCTTAGATCAACACTAGGTAGGTTTTGCCCTAGCAAGGTGCCTATGTTTATCCTAGCATGGTTCGAGAGGATAATTGTAATATCCCGATTGCTTGTTGTGGGTGTGGACTTAACTAGGTTACCTTAATAGGATTAAGAACCTAGAGGCAAGGGTTGAGGAATGTCTATAAGATAGACATGGACAAGGTGTTGTTCACTCAACTATCCAAGAGTTACATAAAGATGTAATTGACAAGAGTTGTCTACCTAAATAACTATGATGTAGGTGATCAGCCCTAGCTGACTTATGTTGTAGTGAAATATGGATCTTGGCCTACTTATATAATTGTCTTGATTTATATAGTAGGAGCACATTTAATAGAATTCCTTATTAAATGACTTATATGCATGACTATTTTGTGTGAGTTGATCATTGTTGTAGAGTTACCAAGACACAACACACTAGCACCTTTTGTTGCGATTGGTCCTTGAGAAGGACAAGCTGTCTGGGAATAGTTTCCTAAAGTGGCATCGTTTTGAGGATAGTCCTCAAACAAGAAAAGAAACTGTATGTCTTTGAAGGGCCCGTTTTTAACGAACCGGCGCCTAATGCTTCTAGGGCAGAAGTAGATGCTTGTGAGAAGCATGTTGATAATGCATTGGAGTTTGCATGCCTTATGCTAATTGCCATGGACTCTGAGCTTTAGAAGCAAGATGAGAACATGTGGGAGTTCGATATGATCGAACACCTGAAAAAGCTCTGAGGAGAGCAAGTAAGGCATGGGAGGTACGAGACCTCTAAAGCATTGTTCCATTGCAAGATGGCTAAGTTATCACCCGTTAGACCTCATGTGCTAGAGATGTTTAGATACATTGAGAGCCTAGAGGGTCTTGGTTTCCTTAGAGAGGGAAAGGGTAAAGCAAAGTTAGACAAGAAAAGAAATGTACCAAAAGGTTTGGTGCATTTGCATCTTCTTGTTCTCTTGTGCTGAAACCTGAGGGTGGTATTGCAAAGGAAGGAAATTGTTTCCGTTGCAATATATTAGGCCATTAGAAACGCAACTGCCCTGTTTACCTTGAAGAGGTAAAGAAGCAGAATGGAAGTGAGACTTCCGCTTCAGGTATTTTGTTATAGAGGTTGATATCTCTATCTCTGCATCATGGGTATTAGATACCAGATGTGGTTCTCACGTTTGTGGAAATGTGATGGAACTGAGAGAGAGTAGGAGATACGATAAGGATGAGATAGACCTACGTGTCTGAATGCATCAAGAGTTGCTACATCAGTCGTAGGGACTTACTATCTAACTTTACCGAATTTTATGGTTTTAGAACCGGACAATCGTTGTTATGTACTTACCATAAGCAGGAATTTGATTTCTGTGTCTTGTATCGACAAGAAAGTTTTATTGAGAATAAAGAACAATTGTTGTTCTATTTATTTCAATGAAATTGATTATGGTGGTGCGTTTTAAACGATGGTTAGTATGTTCTAAACCAAGTAATGCCTATCTATAACATTAATACGAAGAAGGTTAGATTATATGATTCTAGTGAAACCTATCTCTAGTATAGTCGTTTGGCCCATATAAACGAGACTCCTATTTCTAAATTCCATATTGATGGACTGTTAGACTCATTTGATAGTGAATCATTTGAGACATATGAGACATGTTTATTAGGCAAAATGACTAAGGCTTCCTTTACGGGTAAAGGTGTAGAGCCTCGGACTTGTTAGGTCATATGCATACAGATGTATTCGGACCTATGTCTACACAAGCTAGAGGTGGTTTTCAGTACTTCATTACTTTTACTGATGGTTTCAGTAAATATGGCTATGTGTATCTAATGAGACACAAGTCTGAATCCTTTGAAGAGTTCAAAGAATTCAAGGATGAAGTACAGAATCGACTCGGTAAAAGTATTAAGATGCTTCGATCAAATTGAGGTAGTGAGTACTTAGACCGAGATTTCCTTGACTATCTATAGGGTTGTGGTATAGTATCACAACTTACTCCACCGGGTATGCATATGGTATAGTGTATCCGAAAGGAGGAACAGAACCTTGTTGGACATGGTTCGTTCTATGATGAGTCAAACTGACCTTCTATTTTCTTTTGGGGACATGCATTATTGAGTGCTGCATTTACCTTAACCGTGTTCCATCTAATCGGTTGGATAGACACCATATGAGATATGGATTGGGAAGCATCCCAATTTGTCTTTTATGAGGACTTAGGGTTGTGAGGCTTACGTGAGACGTGAAGCATCAGATAAACTCGACCCTAAATCCGACAAGTGCCTTTTGTATGATACCTTAAAGGGTATTGTTTCTACAATCCCATAGAGCACAAAGTGTTTGTGGCTCGGAATGCTATTTTTCTAGAAAGAATGTCTATTTCTAGAAGAATTAGTGGGAGGATAATAGAACTCGAAGTAGTTCGAGATAAAGAGACTGAGATGGAACGAGGACAGGAGCCACAAGGTGTTGTGGATGAGAATCCTGTTCCTGTAACACATGGACCGCGTAGGTCGGATAGGAGCCGGTATGAACCTGAGAAATATGGATTTCTCATAACTCATATTGGAGACGTGAATAGGTAAGGATGAGCCCACTTCCTATCATCAGGCCGTTACGGGTCTTGACTCCAAGAAGTGGCTAGAAGCCATAAATTCGGGAATGGAATCCATGTATCAAATCAAGGTATGGACCTTGGTTGATCTACCTAAAGGGGTAAAACCTATAAGGTGCAAATGGGTCTTCGAGAAAGACCTACATGGATGGTAATTTGATTACCTTTAAATGGCAAATTGGTTGCGAAGGGTTTCAAACAAGTTCATGGTATTGACTATGATGAAACCTTCTCACCGGTTGCCATGGTTAAATCCATCCGGATTCAATTGGCTATAGCTGCATACTTTGATTATGAGATAATATGGTATGCAAGTTGCAAAGATCCATTATGGATTGAAGCAAATTTCTAGGAGTTGGAATCTTCGTTTTAATAATGTAATCAAAGAGTTTGGTTTCATCATTAATGAAGATGATTCATGTGTTTACAAGAAGGTTAGTGGGAGCACTATTGTTATCTGGTTGTTATATGTTGACGACATCCTGCTTATTGAGAATGATATTCCGACACTACAGTCCGTAAAAGGCTTGGTTAGGAAGAATTTCTCAATGAAGGACTTAGGAGGAGCTGCCTAAGTGTTAGGTATAAAGATCTATAGAGATAGATCCAAAAGGCTTCTCGGGCTAAGTCAGAGTACATACATTGACAAGATGCTAAAGGGGTTTAGCATGCAAGATTCCAAGAAGGATTTCTTGCACTTGTCACATGGCATATCTCTCTCAAGGAAACGATGTCCTGTACATCTAAGGAGAGAGTGAATGAGTTAGATCCCTTAAGCTACGGCAATAGGATCTATCATGTATGCCATGCTATGTACTAGATCGGATGTCACTTATGCTTTGAGTGTCACAAGCAGATGCCAATCTGATCCCGGTGAAAGTCACTGGACAGCAGTTATATATCCTTGAGTACTTGAGAAGCACTAAGGATGCAATCCCGTTTTACGGAAGCATTGATGGGCTTGTTGTAAAGTGTTACAAAGATGCTAACTTCCAAACTGACACGGATGGTTTTAGATCGCAATGTGTTTTTGTCTTGGAAGCGACGTTGATTGCTGGAAGAGTTCCGAGCAAGAAACAGTTGTCGACTCTACAACTGAGGCTGTACAAAGTTCTATTTGAGAACTATGTAGCAGATCTTTTGATTGAGTCTCTCACGCAGCAAAAGCATGATGGTCATGCTAGATCCACATGTATGAGATATGTGGATGATTGGCTTTAGTGCAAGTGGGAGATTGTTAGTAATATGCCCAAAAGCCAATCATGGATGATTATTTGTAGTCGTGTATATGCATTAAGGTTGTTCCAATAAGTATCGTTTATGAGATAAACGCTTGCACATACTTATAACCCTAGTATATATATATTTGATATGTATATTCTTAAATGCCCCTAGTCGGTTATTATTACGGATGGGTTGTAATAATAAGTTAAGACTAGCGTATGTTGAGAATTTATATGTGATATGAATTCTACATACGGGTACAAGTTGGAGAACTTGTGGACTGGACCGACCCACATAAGAACGCTACATGGAACGTTATATGTATGTCGATAGCATTTCTTATAGATGTATTGTCCTCCGACCTGAGATCATCAAGGTATCCAACATATGAATCATGTACTTTGATGTTATTCCTAGTCATCCATAACTGGGTGGACATAAGGGTAATCATCGGGTATATGCCTAGTATGTAGTGGGTTTTGATTGATCAAGAGGGGATTCGTCCGACCTATATAACGGGTATATTATTGAGTAGGTTTCTTGATAGAGTTGAACTGTTAAATGCGTGGCCACGCTCGGATTATGTGATATGGTGATATCACGGGTATCCGTTTTATACAGTTAACTCGAGGATCAAGAAACATAGATTAGACATATACGAGATTGACGTTTCCATGTCTCGGTCTAATCTTGATAATGTGACGAAAGGACGATGACATATTCCGAGGCATA
>JAKUCV010001197.1:0-19385 GCA_028386065.3 Turnera subulata | reverse complement strand
TCCGAAATATCATGGCCTTGCTGGGTGGGAAAAATTTCTTCAGAAAAGCCTGGGATAGAGCCGTCCATGTATTAAATGTCCCAGGAGCTTGTGCCGTCAACCATGCCTTTGCCTTATCCTTGAGTGAGAAAGGAAAGAGGCGCAGCTTAATAGCATCTTCCGAGGCTCCATTCACCTTGATCGTGTCACAGATTTCTAAGAAATCTTGCAAGTGTTCATTTGGATCTTCGACAGGGGAGCCCCCGAAAGGATCTTGCTGTGCCATCTTGATAAGGGCCGGCTTTAGCTCAAAATTGTTTGCTTGCACAGTTGGGCGGACCACACTAGACTGTGCAAGAGTCGCATCTGGGATTAAGAAGTCTCGGACCGGTCTAGCTCGAGGTCCGAACCGGACTTCTTCATTGTGTTCAGCCATTTCTCCTTCGGTTGAGGTGCCGTCCTCTGATTCCTTCTCGAGCCGGAGTCTCCGGAGTTTGGCCCAAAAGTTTCTGTCGACCTCGGGATCTAGCTTTCCTGGTGGTATTCCCGAGCTTCTAAGATTCATGCACCAAGACGATCTGAAGAAGAAACACACTAAACAAAACGGGTGAAAAAGAAAAAGAAAGATCTAGATTAACCAATTCACTAAGTCAAATAATAATAACGCCGATCCCCGGCAACGGCGCCAAAAACTTGATAGCCTCCTGCAAGTATACAGGGTGTTGTAGTACCAAGGTCGTCTCACAGGGATCTTTGCTAAGTACTATTAACAATGTGATATATGATTATCTAGAAAATTAAACCTCAAAGAGGAGTCGATTGAATGGTGTAATAAACCTCAACGATGGAACCTTGTCTCTGGAATTGTTCCCAACTTCAATCTACAACTTAAAATAATAAACTAGTTGTTACAAGGAAAGAATAAATAATACAAAAGGAAATTCCTAGTCTAGAGTGCTTGATTTGACGAGCTGCAGAAAATTGGAAGTGATTGATGACCCCTGCCTTTGTCTTCTAGCGAGTATTTATAGTAGTGGGAGGGGGACATGTGTGGCCAAGCTTGCATGTCAGCCAAAATAAATGCTAGGCTAGGCACACATCAAGGGATTTTGGCAATATCATATTTCTTCAAAAAGGGAGGAGGAGGGGCCACGTTGCCACGTTTCAAAATTCAAGCAAAACTTTGCTTCAGGAGGTTGGTTTCGTCTTGATACTGAACCAAGATTTGACAATTTCAAATCAATTTCAAACAAGATAGGATGGATGTAGGACCAGCCGCTTTTGACTTGGCCAACAAAAATCACATGCATCCCTCATTCCTTCACATCTTCCAAACGAGTCCATATCTCACTAGCTTTATTTCAAAATGGCCAAGAATTCATATTTTCCTACAAAAAGGGCCTTGCACACTAGGATGAGAAATTTATCAAAATAAAACAAAATAAAATCTAGAATAAAATAAATTAATACTAAAACAAAGACAAAAATAATAAAATAAACCCAAAAATGATGTGTAAAATATTCACACATCACTTAACGGTAGATAGTGAACCCCTCAATTGAATCTTGAAGGACTGGATTAGCCACAAATTAGTTGTGTGTGAACCAGTATAAAAATCTCTTATGTCCTTCTTTCAATTCCGCATTTTATTTCCTGCAAATATTTTCAGTTTTAGGTCTAAAGCTATTCACCCCCCCCCCCTCTAGTTTAGCCTTTCCGTACTTACAGAAAGAGGGTGAAGGGTCTTGGATCCTTATCAAAAAAACGAAACCCGAATCCGTCGAACTGCACAAGCCCGAGCCTCACAAAACACTTCCAGACAACCCCGCAACAGCTCCCGCATCCATCCAACACTGCCACCGTGTCAACAACAGTCGCCGGCCACAAACCCAAACACTAACGAGAACAAAACACACCCGAAGCCAACCAACACAGCCGCACAACCACTGCTATAACGAGCCCAGTCATCACCCACAATACAATTCCCCAAATCAACCCAAAAATAATAAACCACAACAACAACGAAAGAAAGAAGAAGGAGAAGAAGCAGAGGGCGGCACCAGAGAACTTACCAAAAGATGAGGAAGGTGGCGGAGACTCAAGCTCAGCCTCCATGCTTCAAGACTCGTGCATGCCGACCCTTTAATCCCTCGTCATTGACCCTACTAGTCAACGCAGGGGGCGCAAACATCCTCTGCCTCCTTCGTTGCAGCAACGCCAACTTGCCTGCATAAATGGCGGCTTGAATCGGTGGTGGCTATGGATGAAGGTGGGAGGTTGAAGACGATGGAGGCGTGGTTTGTTTCAATGGAAACATATGAGAGGAGGAAGTGAGATCGGGTAACCATAGGCCACGATTTGGGATAGAAATCCGGGCTCGGTCGTGGGAGAGAAAGGGAGAGAAAAACGAAAGAGGAAATTGTGAAGAAGGGAGGCAATGGCTGTGTAAGAGAAAAGGAAAAGAAAGAGAGGAAAGAGAGGGAAAGAAAACTTTTATACCTAGGGTTTCGATTGCATTCGGCCAGGCCCCAAAACGACACCGTTTTGGCCTTGGCACGGTCAACCCGCCACCCCTTGGTCATAACATAGCTCAAATTGTCTTTTATGCTTTGTTTTCCCAAAAAAGAACAACGTAGTATCCAACAAAACTACCTCAAACTATGTGTTTCACCTTGAAATACAAATTAATTCCAAAACAAAATCCGATACAGGATTAATCCAACATAAAAGAAATATTTTCATGGAGAATAAATTAATAATAATAATTTTATTGACAAAAAATTAGAAAATTCCGCAAGGGTAAAATTGAAAATAAAATTCTACAAATTTTCGCAAATTTCGTAAAAATTAAATATCGAAAATTTGGGGCGTTACAGTTCTACCCCACTTAACAAAATTTCGTCCTCGAAATTTACATAATATGTCAAGCAACCAAGTACTTAACTGACACAAACAAGTATCATCCGGTATCAATGTACCGTCGGCCAAGTCATCAAACCTCCACTTCTGTCCAGAATATGTCATAACTCAGAACAGATCGATAATCGCTCAGCATCGGGACGTGGAGTTGTGAGAACCCGACCCAAAATAAGTTTGAGCCTTCTCATTTATTCCTTTTCACCTTCTTCCTCGGGTCGATCTCATGTCAATGGAGTCGCCACCCAAGTTTTATTAAGGACAAAACTTGGGAAAAACCTTTGGATGACTCCTTTAGGCAACCGGTCATAGTGAACCAAAGACTTGGGATCGGGGGTTTGTCATGGATGGGAAGGTGTTAGGCATCTATCCATGTTGGGTCGAAATCTTGTGCAATTGATGGGTATATGTGTGCCTTTTGAACATGTATGTGCATAGTGTGGAAAACAAAGAAATGGGGGAGAAAAGTGCTTGGAACAAAAAGGGGAAGTAAAAATATTTGGGCTTGAGTCTCCACCACTAGAGACCACCTACGTACCCCAGTGATCGGGTTTAAAGCCCACATAGTTCTTGTCATGGCATCACACAATTCTCATCATCAGCATCATCATATCACAGCAGCAAATTATCTGGAAAATTAGAACGAGTTACCTCTTGTAGCCCTCCTCTCGCTCCTATGCGCTTACCACTTCGCAATAGAATTTTGACCGACTTTCAATAGGGAATTTAGGGCAGAAGGAGGCTGAGCATAAAAATTGTGGAGCTACTTCTTATCTTTCTAGAGACACCAAAATTACAGCAAACTAATTTTTACAGCTCCAGATATGGCCGAAATACAGAGACCACCTCCACTGGATTATTCCTCTCAGGTTTAGCACTTCTTCTCCAACAGTTTGCTTCAATTCGACTTCTTCCTCTTCTCCTCATGATCTTCTACTGCTATTGGCTTTTTGCTACTCTTATCCACGAAATTTCTCCAGAGTTTCTGCCTATAGAAATGTTTCTAGGCTTGGAGAGATAGGGTTTCTCCAAGCAACAAAGCTTATGGGGGTGTGTGTAATGAGTGAATGATCCTCTGAAATGTGAGTTGGGGTTCCTATTTATAGTGTTCTGGAAAGCTTAGGGATGTGGACCTGCTTAACGGTGAAGATTATGCCCGAAAATCTGGTCCAAAACTGCATAGAATCAAGTTAGGGGCGAAAATCAGGGAAAGCGGGCATTTTTAAGCGCTAAGACCGCCAGTGTCACGCCCCATCTTAACGTGACCGGCCAGGTGCCTTGCGCATCACTGAGCATGCCACAGGGCACCAAAAGGCCTACATCAAACAATGGGCAGAAGCTAGCCCGACGGGCTTCTAACCCATATGCGCAGCAAACATTAACGCGAGCATCACTTGTTAAAGTACGAAATTAAGCACACAACAACCACACTTTATTATACATCAGGTCTGAACATTAAGTGGGGCACTAAGTGAGTTGTTTCAGCCAATTATTCTCATATACATAAGCAGTTTTGGCCAAGTACCCATCAACTAACAAAGCACGCCTCTCGGGCCTTCCCTCACCAAGCTAGTCAGCTCCTTGCCCTGAAACAAAGGGATGGAAAGAGGGGGGTGAGTCCACTGACTCAATAAGCCGGTGATCACACAAGTAACAGCAATGACACACACAAGCAACTATAACACCCAACAGCTAAACATCAATGCACCGTGATCAGCCCACGGGTAAGCTATCGTGATGATGCACTAGGCCTACTTGAATGGTCTGGTAGCCCTGCCAACAATGTTGCTCCTTAGCCCACAGCCACGGGAAGTGCTTGTGACTTGCTACCCAACCAGACACGGCGCCTAGCACAACACCACCATCATCTCGTATAACCAGACAGCCCAGCGACACTGCGAGGTTGATCATCAATACCATCTTATGCATGTGTCATGATGCAAGTGTTATGCATGAAGTGCACAGCCCGAATATCGGACTCGTCAACAAGCCAAGGCATACCATCTTTCATCAATTTGTACCATTGGTGCCATCAATAAGCATATTGGAGCTATTAATCAGCAAGCAAGCATCATCAACCATCACATATGTGACAACCAAACTTACACAAACTTAGGCCTCACTAGGCCCTTCCCCTTCCTTTGGTGCTCCTGGGTTTCTATCACCTGCCACACACAACCATGCATCAATAGAAAGCACAGCAACACAAAGCATCAAGTAGGAACTCATATAAGTTAGCCTACACACCAACTGGCCAAGCTAGACCAATCGGTTAGCACCAATGCTTGCATTGGCGCATCAACCCTAGTCATCAGCCCTAACCAAGTGCATTAGCACAAGTATTTGGGCGCTTATCAGACCTACACCCCAACTGGTTGCCCTGTCCATGCCTACTAGGCACAAGAAAGTGCAATTAGCCCTCTGTAAGGACAATTGGCGCACCCAGCGCACCATTTGGCCTCCAGCAGCACCAATTGTGCACCAATTCAACCAAACAATACCCAAACTGCAACCAAAGCCTTCCCACATAGCAATCACCCAATAACAAAGCCTCAAAACTCCCACCAAACCAAGCTTACTTACTGTCTAAGCCAGCAACACACTAGACAAGCCTATTGGCACCAAATCAAGCATGAATCTTAACCCAGCTACTTACCCCACCTTCTTATGTGTGAGAGTGTCTTGGAAACCTTGAGAAAGGCTGAGTCCTTCTCTCCTGAGCTCTCTTCACGTTTTGGCAGAAATGAGGGAGTGAGGGGCTTGCTTGGGCAGATTAGGCTAAGGCAAGCAGGTGACTAAGCAGCCATTTGCTGCTTTGGCTCCCAAAATCTGCCACCAAGCCTTAGCACCTCTCCACCTCATGGTTGCCTTTCACCCAGATCTTCCACCTAGTTAAAGCACCTCTCCACCTCAAGCTTGTTTTTCAACCAATAGAGCCAAGCCAGCTCGCCCTAAACTCAGCCCACACTTAATCCTCAATTAGTTTCCCATTCACTGATCACACACTCTAATCCATAATTAGGACTGATCACCTGCTAATTAATCCATCCGGGTCAAATGCTAGTCAACCAAAGCCAATTGCTAGCCCACTCAATCAATTGCTGGCCAATTGCACCAGCTCCTATCCCAGCACCATTCCTCATCAAGTAAACACATAGTGCATCAATTACACGGGTTGTCACAGCCAGGGCTGGCGGTCATGGGCCGGATGGCTGCCATGGCCGACGGTCATGGGTACCAAGACCGCCAGGACCGGCAAGCATCCCGACATGGCCACCCGGCACCCCTGCGTTTCCTCGTTCTTTCCTTTTTTGCACTTGGTTTCCCCTAATCCCTCCCTAATTTGATTCCACCACGTAATCAACCCCTAATCAACCCAAAATCACTCTATTACTTGATTACTACTCCTCCAAATCATTACATATTTGATTGATTACACATTATTGCCCATTTAAGCCAAAATCATACCAAAAACACAAAATCTGATTAAATGATGATTTAACTCTGATTTTCCACGAAAATCAGAGCTAAAATTAACCTGCAAGAAATGTGTTAATCGGCTAATTAAACTCTGGAGAATTCATTAACTTGGGCCCTTACACCCATCCTCAATCCAAAGATAAATCATTTGATTAAAATTGAATTAAAGATAAATAAGAGGCCCAAGTAATAAATTAAACACATTTTAGTGTGAACAAACCTTATTATATATTTTACTCTAAATCATCTCATTAATACTAACATTCCAATATACAGACGCTCAAATTACCAAAATATATTATTTCTACTAAATTAAATTCTTAACATGTCTCATTCCTAGGATTGAATCATCTCATCAATCCCAAGTTCAAGTATGTTTAAAATCTTAATTTAGTAGAAAATTCGTGGGTCAAATTTGGGTGTTCACAGGAGTACATCGTGTATGCGAGACAGATCCTCCGAAAAATCAACAATATACCATCGGATCAACCCGCTCACACTGTTCTCTATGAATCAACAAAACACGGCTCAACTTGCCCTACCTCCCAAATCGGATAACACTTATCCAGGGAGCAACAAGTAGGAATGTCCTGTCACCTACACTGTACTCCACCTTACGATGATGCATATCAGCAAAACCCTGATGTCAGTCCTAAGCAGCTATCACACACTACTTGACCACCCCGATCTGATCTACCATCCCATGGGCCAGATTCGAGAACCAAACACTCGTCTTGGACCTACCTTATCCCCGAAAGGTCAGACTACGACATTTTTCGCCCATATAAAGCCTTGTGAGGCGCCATGCCAAAAGTGGAATGATAACTATTATGGTAGGCAACTCCACCAACAACAACAACTCAACCCAAGTTGAGCACACATGCTCGAACCATGTCCTCTAGTATCTGCATAGTACTTCCCGACCATCCATCAATTTGCCAATGAAATGCAATACTGAACCTCAGCTTAGTACGCAAAGCAAACTGTAGCCTTTCCAGAAATGGAACGTAAACCACGGATCTCCGTCCTTAACGTATATTAAAAGTTCTATCTTGGTCAACCTACCAACAATAACCCACCTGGCATCATGCCGACACCGGGTCTTCATTAACCCGATCACCAAGTACATAGCGACACTTTCCCACATCCACAGCAGAATAGTCAAAGATCTCAACTTACCCACATGAACTTGATACTCAGCTTTCACCCCCTGACAAGTCATGCAACGAACAACAAATTATATAAGAATAACTCTTGGTGCTACCCGACTGCATAGCATATGGCGCGTTATGCGCTTTATCCTTGATCCATCGTCTCGGATCATCAGCGTCAAATTTTAACTGTTTAACAAGGTTTGATATAGCTGTAATGACACATCACTTGGACTTCTAGGCACGAATAACGATGACTCCGTCCATTGGAACCTAGCTTCACATGATGCAAGAAAACTGTCTCCAGCCGACCCCGACAATTTCGAGTGTCACCTCCATTGTTAACAACATAGCATCTCATTGGCCAAACAGGTCATTCCACTCGCCTGGCGAGCAAGCCTTTCAAAATCTCAGATAGTATACTCCCTTGCTATTCCAAAGAGAAACACAAGCCAAAGCTTAAAGGTTTACCTAGATTCTATTAAGATAATAGATGAACCACTAAAACTGACAATGTTAACAACATAGCATCTCATTGGCCAAACAGGTCATTCCACTCGCCTGGCGAGCAAGCCTTTCAAAATCTCAAATAGTGTACTCCCTTGCTATTCCAAAGAGAAACACAAGCCAAAGCTTAAAGGTTTATCTAGATTCTATTAAGATAATAGATGAACCACTAAAACTGACAACAAAGAAAAAAAACGTCGTTCCCAGGTCATTCCGACCCTTAGCCTTTAGGTACTGGCCTATCAGATCCATATCGACAACTATATGAATGCAAACTTGTCAAAATAGTTTTAAAAACATAATGAGGAATAGGCTTATGCGCAAACAAATCACATCAAGACATTTAAAACCAAGGACCTAAAGTCTGCTCCACTACCAAGCTGAAACGACTGCATCCCTAGAATAAATGTATAAAATTAAAAATAATTATTAAAAAATAAAATACCCTTGGGTCCAGGGATGCCAAACGTCATCATAACAACGAAACAAACATCGGGATGCTAACAAACTCAGAAATAAACCAGGCTCATCAAGCCAACGTAAATACAAAGAAAACAATCGGAATAATAGATGGTCGAAACCCATGTACAGTAGACAGCATCCCGACAGAATATGCAGCGAAAAAATAAATAATAAAACCCAAGACAAATGCAGTTCATATGAGGAGTGAACCTATGGCTCCATCCACGAAGGAATGCAGGTGCCTGATTGCATTTCTGATCCCCAATCAGCCAACCTGTATGTAAAAGTGAGGGGGTGAGACCAACCACTGTCTCACCACAAACAAATAAACAAGGAATACGTTTACAAATCAACTATAGCCACATCGATACCTGTGAGAACCCGACCCAAAATTAATTTGAGCCTTCTCACCTATCCTTTTCACCTTCTTCTTTGGGTCAATCTCATGTCAAAGGAGTCACCACCCAAGTTTTATTAAGGGAAAAACTTGGGAAAAACCTTTAAATAACTCCATTACGCAACTAGTCATAGCGAACCAAAGACATGGGATCGGGGGTTCGTCATGGATGGGAAGATGTTAGGCACCCATCCATGTTGGGTCGAAACCTTGTGCAATTTATGGGTGATGTGTGCCTTGTGCAAGTGTGCAAATGTAGAGAAAACAAAGAAAGGGGGGAGGAGAAGACTTGACTTGCATTCCGTTATGAAACAGAGACTACCTACGTACCCGAGCGATCAGGGTCAAAGCCACGTAGTTCAAAACATGACACTATTCGGCCACTTACATCATCAAAAGCATCAACATATAGTCAGCAAACATCAATCAAAAGAAGGTTTAGTGTTATCTCCTTAGCCCTCCTCTAGCTCTTTGCAATGGGTTGAGTTCTACACCCACCTTCTTGTCCCTTCTATGCTCAATGGTTGATTCCCTTCTTGACTCTCCTTGTTGGACTACCGCTGGTGCCTCCCACGAATTTTCTCCAGAGTTTCTGCCTTAAAGAATATTTCTGAGCTTGGAGAAGTAGAGTTTCTCCAAACAATGAAAGCTTATGTGTGTATAAGTGAGAGAGAAATTGTCCCCCTGAAATGTGAGTGAGGGGTCCTATTTATAGTGCTCTGGATAGAGTAAGGGCGTGGACCTGCTTAATGGTGAAGATTATGCCCGAAAATCTAGTCCAAAACCGCATAGGATCGAAATTAGAAACAAAATCGGAGATTTGGGCGAATCTGGGAAGTGATGACCGCCATTGCTAGTGCTCATCTGCTGCATGACCGCCGGCACCCAGCGGTCGTCGCGAGAGGACCGCCTGTCGCCCCACGTGTCACCCCTTCTTTCCATTTTGGTACCCCAATCCCCTTAATTCAACTCCGATTTTATCTTTGCACGTAATCAACCCATAGACTGCCCAGAATCACTCAATTACTTGATCACCACTCCCCCCAAATCATTCCATAACCAAATGATTACAGACTAACATCCATTTTAAGCATAATCATACCAAAAATACAAAAATCTAATTAAGGATGATTTAATTCTGATTTTCCACGAAAATCAGAGCCAAATTAACCTGCAAGAAATGTGTTAGTGGGCTGGATAAACTCTGGAGAATTAACTTGGACCCTTAAACCCATTCCTAACCCAAAAATAAATCTTCTCATTATAATTGGGTTAAAAATAACTAATAGAGCCCAAGCAATGAAATATATTCTAATGCAAATAAACCTTATTATATATCTTACCCTAAGATTAAATCATCTCATTAATCCTAAGGTTTAAATGCATAATGGTTTAGATTATCAAAAAGCATCAATTCTACTAAGTTAAATTCTCATCATTCCTTAACTCAAAATCAAATCGTCTCATTAATCTTAAGCTTAAGCATGTTTGGAATTTAATTTTAATAGAAGAATCGTGGGTCAAATTTGGGTGTTCACAATACCCGGCAATCACTGCCACAGTGCACAAGACAATCTGTTGTGCACATCACAGATTCATCTATTAATTATTATGCTTTATTGAATTATCAGTAATAGAGGTTTATAATCGTTCAATATCTTATTATGATTTTGTGAACACCCAAATTTGACCCACGAGTTTTCTACTAAAATTGAATTTTAATCTTGTTTGAAGTTAAGAATAATGAGATGATTTGATCTTGGGAATAAGGCATGTTAAGAATTTATTTTAGTGCAATTAATATACTTTGGTAATTTAAGCCTATATGTGTTTGAATTCTGGGATTAATGAGATGATTTAATCTTAGGATAAAATACATAATAAGGTTTATTTATGCTGGAATATATTACTTGGGCCTTTTTATTTAATTTCAACCCAATTATGATGAGATGATTTATCTTTGGGTTAGGGATAAGAATAGGGGCCCAAGTCAATTCTCTAGAGTTTAACTAGTCCATAAACACTTTACTTGCAGATTAATTTTAGCTCTGATTTTTGTGTAAAATCAGAGTTAAATCATCTTTTAATGGTAATTGTGTTTTTGGTATGATTTGAGCATAAAATGGGGACTTAATGTGTAATCAATCAATTAGGAGATGATTGGGGGGAGTGCTAATCAAGTAAAAGAGTGATTCTTGGTCGATTAGGTGTTGATTACGCGGTGGAATCAAATCGGGGAGGAATTAAGGGAAACCGGGTGCAAAAAAAGGAAAGAACGGGGAAATGCAGGGGTGTCGGGCGGCCATGACGGGATGACCGCCAGCCATGGCAGTTTTGGAGCCCAAAACCTCGGGCCATGGCAGCCATCCAACCCATGACCGCGGGCCCTGGCAGTCATAAATGCCCAGATCGCCCGATTTTCCCGATTTTCTTCCCTAATTTGATTCTACACGGTTTTGGCCCAGAAGTTTGGCTAAGATCTTGGTCATTAAGCAGGTCCACACCTCTATACATCCCAGAGCACTATAAATAGAACCCCTCACTCAGATTTAGAGTGCTTGGAGAAACTCTTTTTCTCCAAGCCTAGAAACACATTCTTAGGCAGAAACTCTGATGGAATACCGTGGGAATCATCAGTGAAGGATCCAGCAAGAGAAGATCAAGAGGAGGAAGCAATCAAAAGAAATCTAGGAGCCAAGAGGGTGGAGAATCCGAGTAGAAGGACCTGATGCAAGCAGTCTCTGAAAATAATTCATATCTCGAGTTCTAGGAGTCAGATTGTTGCGATTTTAAACTCTTTAGAAAGCTAAGAGGGAATGCTATAACGTTTCTGTTGAGACTAAAAGCTTAATTAGTCATGTTTATTGTTTAAAATCTAGTAGAAGACGACCCATGAATTCTGTCCAGCAACCAAGATAAGTACTTTAATCCCTTTCTGATTGTGAATCTTATTGATTGCCAATTGTTGATAATTTGATGAGGATAATGATGCTTTTGATGATGTGATTGTTGAGATGCCATGATAAGAACTACGTGGGCTTTGAACCCAGTCACCGGGGTACGTAGGTGGTCTCTAGTGGTGGAGACTTAGGCCCGATTACTTATTTTCCCCTTTTGTTTCAATATTTGTTTTATTGTTTCTATATGATTTGTTTCCACACTATTCACACATCTGCACAAGGCACACATGTATCCTTCAATTGCACAAAGTTTTGACCCAACATGCATGGGTGCCTAACACCTTCCCATCCATGACGAACCCCCGATCCCATGTCTTTGGTTCGCGATGACCGGTTGCCTAAAGGAGTCATTCAAAGGTTTTTCCCAAGTTTTGTCCTTAATAAAACTTGGGTGGCGACTCCAACGACATGGGATTGACCCGAGGAAGAAGGTGAAAAGGATAGGTGAGAAGGCTCAAACTTATTTTGAGTCGGGTTCTCACAAGTTTGAGTATTTTATTATTCAGGGCCCTCTATTGTGAGTCAAATCTCGGTAGCGCTTCTGGCCAGATCCGGGTGTGAAACCCAAGTGTCACTTCAGAAGGGGTAGATTCTGAGGCCAAAACCACCGTTAACCTCAAGTGGCCGCTAGCTCCCTGAGGGTGCGCTCAGACACACCTAATTGGTGCAAGTGCTCCAGGGGTGCACCTACCTTCCCCTGGGTTAACCATGCTAAACCGCACAAAGTGACCCGAGGGTACCCAACCCTCCCTCGGGGATACTAGTCAACTTCACAGTAGAATTAAGTGTTTTATTCTCAGTTATTCTCATATGGTTCAGTGTGCCATACATTATGTTTTCCAGGGATGTGTGAACTTTATGTATTATTCTCATATTTGGGCCTTTGGCCTATAACTCCTCACACAATCACCAAAACATAATACTATGTTATATTTCATAACAAAATCCTTTAATGCAAATTTTAGGCATGTGAGAGCACACCGGCACACAATCTCAATCATATCAACTTATAATTGCATCACACCATGCAAACAAAGCAGTAGCACAACAAGCACAATAGGCACACACGCAAATAGCATTCAATCACAAGGATTCACATGTCAATTCCATAATCATTTTTAATTCCGAGTCTTTCTAGGTGGTAAAGCATACAAAGGTGTATATGTCCTCACCTGGGCCATATCAATTGTTTCAGAAACCGAAGCCTCGTTCTGTCTCAACGTTCCTATGTTCACAACATCCTACGAAGATACATATCATGTAAGGTGTATATTCATAACAAATAAATAAAATGCATGACAACGATGTGTTCTTGAGTTTATCCCGCAACTCTAAGCCCGTTACTAAAGGATTAGGGTCTAAGCCCAGACTTTAGAATTCCATATTAGCTTAAATCCGGTTGTAAACAAATGGGCCTATAGTGCATTATCTCTATTCTCCAAACACACACATTGGCCTAAAGCCCACTTATTAGTCATTGGGCCTAATTCCGACCCATTCTCATAATAATATTAAATCGAATTCCCGAGCCTAACCTTCCCGCCTAAAGATTCCATTCGCGTCGGAGGAATTCCCGGCCATGAACACTCACTCTCCATCATACTCGATTCACTAAAACCATTTCTTTTAAATAAAATGATTAGATCCCTTTACAAAACATGGCATGCCCAGAAAAGAAAGCTACAACCATCGTCTGAAATTTACCGTGTAATGTCGATTTCTGATGCTCGCTGGAATAGCAACCCCGACTGGTCGGATTCCCGTCAAACCTCGTCAAAGAAATAAACGAGACATTGGAAGACATCCTAGAAATCTGCCATTGCCGCAAACACACATCCAACATTCAATCCAAACAATCTGCCCATGGAGACCTCTAACACTAAATGACCTGAAAAGGATTAAGGCGTCAGTTGTTTACCAAAAATAAAACACCGCTGCCAGATTTTGGATTCGAATTCCAAAGCTTGGATTTCGACCACAGTTCCACAACTGATCTGCAAGCTCGTGAACGGCCCCGCAACAGCATCGTCCAACCAACATCCACAAAGACCAACAACACACAACAACGTGTTCAAAGTCCGAAAACAATATTAGAGCGAGAAGAAAGAGAATAAAGGGTCTTGGATCCTTACCAGAAAAACGAAACCCGAATCCGTCGAACTGCACAAGCCCGAGCCTCACAAAACACTGCCAGACAACCCCGCAACAGCTCCCGCATCCATCCAACACCGCCACCGTGTCAACAACCATCGCCGTCCACCAACCTGAACACTAACGACAACAAAACACACCCGAAGGCAACCAACATAGCAACAGCAGCCGCACAACCACCGCTATAACAAGCCCAGTCATCACCCACAATACAAATCCCAAAATCAACCCAACAATAATAAACCACAGCAATAACGAAAGAAAGAAGAAGAAGAAGAAGTATAGGGCGGCAACGGAGAACTTACCAGAAGACGAGGAAGGCGGCGGCGACTCGAGCTCAGCCTCCAAGCTTCAAGACTCTCACATGCCAATCCTTTAATCCCCGGTCATCGACCTTACCAGTCGTCGCACGGTTCGCAAACCTCCTTTGCCTGCTTCGTTGCAGCAACGTCATCTTGCCTGCACAAATGGCAACTTGAATCGGCGATGGCTATGGACGAAGGTGGGAGGTTGAAGAAGATGGCGGCGTGGTTTATTTCAAAGGGAAGTGAGAAACATAGGAGAGGCAGAAGTGAGACCGGGTAACCATAGGCCACGATTTGGGAGAGAAATCCGTGCTCGATCGTGGGAGGGAAAGGGAAAAAAAAACGGAAGAGAAAACTGTGAAGAAGGGAGGCGATGGCTCGGGAAGAGAAAAGGAAAAGAAAGAGAGGAAAGAGAGGGAAAGAAAACTTCTACACCTAGGGTTTGGATTGGATCCGGCCAAGCCCCAAAACGACACTGTTTTGGCCTTGGCACGGTCAACCCGCCACCCCTTGGTCAAAACACATCTCAAATTATCTTTTATGCTTTGTTTTCCCCCAAAAAACAACGTAGTATCCAACAAAATTACCTCAAACTATATATTTCACCTTGAAATAAAAATTCATTCTAAAACAAAATCCAATACAGGATTATTCCATCATAAAAGAAATATTTTCATGGAAAATAAACTATTAATAAAAATTTGATTGACCAAAAATTAGAAAATTCTGCAAGGGTAAAATTGGAAATAAAATTCTGCAAATTTTCACAAGCTCCATAAAAATTAAATACCAAAAATCCGGGGCGTTACAGATATGGTTTCTGAAGAAACCATAATTTTTCCTGAAAGCAAAAATCAACACATGCAAAGCTAGTTGCACACATATAATTTGTTAGTCATCAAAATCAAATAATTATCATGGTTAAACATAGCTTAGCACTAAGAGGTGATTAACCCTATTTTTGGTCAATAGTGAGGACATAGTGGATTCTAAGTTTGGGGAGGCAAAAATCAACATTTCTGTGTTTGTTTTTATGTTTATGCATTTTGTTCATAACCAATTGATTTTTTTTGTATATGCTACTGGATTTTATTGCGTCTTCTCGATTTTATTTACTGATGTAGTATGCTGTAGTTTCAATTGTCTTGATTTCCTGATAGTTTTTTTCTTACACTCATACACCTGATAATCAGTTCAACTTCAATATAGTTTAGTTTGTAGAGGATGAGAAAATCAAAATTACTTTGGGAACTGTGATGCCTACGAGGTAACTTGTGCCAATTGCTTTACTTTACATTAAATAGTGCCTCCTGCTAACCATTTTAGAACCGATTTTTATTTCCTTTTTAAGCAAAATTTTTAGCATATTGGTGTTATTGAGGATATGATATAGGCACTATTTACTGAGCTTAAATTGACTATTATCCCACCTATATCATTATTTTCACTTGACAATCCCTTTGAGCCTAGGTTGATGGTCGAATTTATTTTTGTACCCATATCATCACACACTAGCTGTTTGAACCTTACAAGACCAACACAGTGCTTTTCTACCTTCCTAGTTCTAATTTAAAGGATGACAGCGTCGTGATAGCATCCGCTGTAAGGTGAAAACGCAAGGAATTTGTCGAGATATAAATGGAGCTCTGTGATTTAAGAACATGGAGATGAGAGAGGTACTATAATATGATCAAAGCAGTAATACAAAAAAAAATAATTAAAAAATATGTGTAGAGAGAGAAATTACTCTCTTTACACACTTGAAAAACATTTTGCTCTCATTATCTCCAGTTTAATCTTTTTGTTCTCCAAAGGTTCAAAAAATTCTTGGTTTGTGCAATATTTTGTGGATAAGGCTATCCTGAGTCAGAAAGACCTTTTGATCCTTGATTATGTCTTTATGCTCATTAGTAGAGATAGGACATTTGAATCGGCCTATGTGATGGTTGTTTGGTTTGGCTACTTATCTTTATGCAATGGTTGATGGCTACCAATTTGATTTTCTTTTGATCATCTCTGTACTTTCTGTGCCTTGTTGAAATTTGAACTGACGATTTTTTATTGCAAAAGACAATTAAGGATTTCTGACAGCGGGAGCTTTAGTATGCGTGACAAGTGTTGCTGATGTGTTTTAATTTCGAGATGGTTGTTGTAATTTCCTGCTACGTCTTTCTCTTTGTGCTTAAATTTATGATTTGCTTGAGGACAAGCAAAGGTTCAAGTTTGGGGGAATTTGATGCGCATGAAATTACTCACTTTTACAGCACGCACTGTAGTCTTTTGGCCTTGCATTTAGGATCAATTCATGCAATTAGATGAGAAATCACTTGCTTTTACACCAAATTCTACTTTCCTAGCTCTTGTTTGCTTTCAGGTGTAATTAGATCCTTTTTAGAGTGGATTTTGACGATTATGGCCCGAAAACAGCGAGGCGATGCTGAGAGCCCAGTTCCAGTACAAACTGTACCAGCTATAGCGTCCAGATTTGTCCTGACAACGATGCTGCATCAAAGTCCTTATTTTATAGTTATTTGGAGACTTGTGCCTAAATTCATGGACAATAAGGTGAAGATTTCGTGGACACTCCTTGGAAGGAAAGAAGACTTTTTGCTGTTAGGTTTTGAGAAGAAAACTTATTTTTAAAGACTTAGGGTTTTAATCAAAGATTTTGCTCTCTATAAATAGAAAAGAATAAAACCCTAAGAAAGGAGCTTTTGGCCTGTATGCCCAAAATGGCAAAGAGGGGGGTGAATTAGCCTCTTTTTCTATTTAAACCAGATTTGGCACTAATGATGCCGAATCCTTCTTTAATCTAAACCTACAGATTAATAACACTAAAACACATACTGATGCACAATTATGTTAGTAAGGTTAGAGAAATATGCAAAGAGATTTAGAGTGGTTCACCACTACGGACTACCTCCACTACTCAAGGAGTCCACCTTGAGATTTCTAACATTCACTATCACTTGGCTTTTTCGAGTTCGACCACAACCTTTTACAAACTTTTCCCTAGGCTAAGCTCAAACCTATCACTCACCACAAATCTCCCCAGTTTGTTGAATCCCACCTTAGCAAACTATTCCCAAGTTTCCACTAAGGTGTTTTTGATCTCACAGCAAGGAATCTTCAATGACAATGTCAAGAAGATGTACAATTAAGCTCAACTCTTTAGTCTTGTAGATATCACTCAATTTAGGCTCTTTTAGAGAACTGCAAGTATAACTCAAGTAGTATGATCTCAAAATTTCGTAATGGCAACTCTGACTTGAGTTCTTCAATCTTCCTTCAATTTATAGGGGCTGGGGGAAGTGGTTGCCTCGTTATCCAACTGCTAGCTGTCACTTTCTGCAACCTCGAGATTTGGCATCGTTTGCGCCAAAACGTTCTTCTCTTCAATTTCCAGAAAGTAGACTGCACAGGCTGAGCCGCTACCTAGATTTGAATCTTCTAGGATGGACTGAATCAGATGGAGTCGTTGTGAGAGCTTTACAGTCCTTTAGTAGAGTACCTGTAGAGTATAATGAAATAAGCTTGCGGGTTTTAAGCACAAAGGAGCACCTCCAACAGAAGGCTCCAAAGTACAAGAAAGTCAGTGTAGACTGATTGGACTCCCATGTTTAGAGATCCTAGGATGATCAGATTCGAATCTATTCGTTGTAAATCCTGTCCAGATCTCTAGTCCAACATCTTCTAAGTTAACCTAAGCTAGTTACTAGGTTTAGAGAGTATGGGAGTGCCTATAAAAAGTTGCCTCAAGGGTACCAGAAAATCAGCACAATTCCAGAAATTCAGTGCAAGGCTGGACGGGTACCTAGGTTTGATGGTCCTAGGTTTGGGTTAAATCGAGATGTAATATTGTAACTCCTTCCCAAATCAGTAGATAGATATTTTCTAGGTTGATTCATGCTTGATTTCCAGTTCATAGGTTATAAGAGCATCTCCAACATTTGCCTCAAAGTTGTAAGAAAACCAATGTGGTCCATGGCATGAAAGAGACTTAACCTATTAAAATAATACCCTTAGCATATTATCCAATCTCACTAACCTCAAACCTTATAAAATATGATTTTATTATTTAATTTAAAAATTTGGGTGGTGGATTAAAATATTCATACCCTTTATTTGTCATTAATCAAAATCACTTAAGCTTATGATTAGGTAATTATAATAATCAATTAATTAGCACTAAACGGCTAATTAATTAATCACTAATGTACATGCTAATTACCTTAACCCAACATGGCCCATCGACACAGTCTTCTCTTCTCCAGCAAAAATCCATCTTTCAGAGCCGAAGGAATGAGAGACCTCGGCAAGAAGCAAAGTGAAGAACTTTAGGTTTATTATTTAGCATGTCGATATTATCATCTTTCTTTGTTGTTGTTTTTAGTTTCTTCATGAACTAAACCTTTATATCTAGGTTTATGGGATGTAGCTACAGTATTATATTTGAGTAATAATTCATGTTTTGGTTTCTATTATTCGTTATCACCTTGATTTGTGTATGCGGCCTGATCACCCTCTTGTGCATGTGGCCTGATCACCCTCTTGTGCATCCTAGACGACTTAGTGAAGCACCTAACGGAGAAACTAAGAAATCAGAACGTTCCATACTCAACCTCTACCCCACTAGTAAGAGGACTTCTACTTTTCAGTTAGTTGAGGATCAAGCACCTAGCACAGTGCCCACTGCGCCCCAGATTTGGACTAAAGCGAGCGGATGCAAGGTAGTCTCGACTAGGGTAGATTTATAGAGTGAGCGGATGCAAGACGTAGATTAGTTTAAGCTAAGGAGCCCTACAAGGCAGACGAATAGTTTGGCCAAACCATAGTTTTATTACTTAGATCTATAGTGAACCTCGAACAACCTAGATTGTAAGTTTCCCTAGGCTATATGACAATCATATACAAGCAAAAATGCAGCGGAAGCAAAGGAAACTTAGCCAAGAACCACATGTGAAGCATATAAACCGTATAACAAAATTTCATACCTTGTTCGGTTGAGGTCTTTCACCCAACTGCTGGAACGAATCATCTAGACCAAGACGAAGGCTGAAACGAATCAGTTAGAGC
>JAKUCV010001196.1:106306-135534 GCA_028386065.3 Turnera subulata | reverse complement strand
AACGAGTATTTTTGTATGAAATTGTTGTGAACATAACTCGTGTGTTTGTAAAGGCACTGTGGTTGGTATTACCTGAGTAAATTTTTAGGCTGTGGCCTTAAACTTCTATCGGGTAGTTTGCTTAGGCCTGAGGGTGCCCAATTGGCGCTTCTAGTCGCTCTAGGCACCTGGCCGGTTGCGCAAGTAGGGGCGTGACAGTTTTGCTGGGTACTCAAATCTAGGATTGGATATAAGGGTAGATTAAATCTTAGCCTGTGAAAAGCTTGTAAATATTAGAGCTTAACCTAGAAAAACTTGTGATTGCAAAGGTTAAGATTGAACCTGGAAAAACCTAAAGATAGTGAGTGTTTGAAATCCTAAAAGAGGAACCTTTAGGTAGTGAATATATCTGGCGTGGGAACCACTCTGAATCTCTTGTGACTTTGCTTCCCTTCCCTACTCCTCCCTACTCCATTTGCATTCTAGCTTGAAACTCCACTTATTGTTTATCCGAGTCTGGTTTCACAAAAACCAGATCTTAAACACTCGAAACAGTTTTTAGCCTAATTCACCCCTGTCCTCTTAGGCATTTCTGGACCTACAAGATGAGTATACCAAAGAAAAGGGAAGTGGGGTGTTCAAAGTTCTGCCAAACTTGCTGCAATTAACCCTCAAAATAATGAATGTCACATGGCGACAGACTGGCTCCGTTAGCCTCTATTACTAAATTTCAGCATCCTGACCATGCCCCTGCTCAAGTATTCCTTTTCCTTTTCTTTTTGTTTGTTCTTTTTTTCTTCTTTTCAAATATGAACAGTAGATTCAACCAGGGGTTAGATTGATATAATTTGAGCATGGTCAACATTATAAATTATGAAGCACATCGTAACAAAATGAGTCTATTGGTTGTCTGTAACTTGGTGTGAGGATTGAAAATACATCAAATGAGGCAGACGGGATTGGGAAAGAACAAGAAATAAGTTGTGCTAAACAGGCACAAGATGGTCATATTAAAGGCTGCAAAGTTTTAGGTGGTTGAAGTGGGTATAAAGGAAATATTCTGACCATCTAAGGTGGGCTCAAAGGGGTATGTAAGGTATTGAGTGATCTAGGGTAGGCTAAAGCTCTAAGTGTTGCTTGAACATCAATGATAGCCTAAATCCTGTCTTTGATTAGTAAGTGTGCTTAAAATTTCGCCTTAATGAAAGTTGAGAGATGTTCTAGGATAAAATATTTTCTTCTCTTGTAAAGTTTCAAAAAGGTCTAAGCAATCCAAATCCTAAGGACATCATCTTGGCAATACTTAATCAAGAACTCAAACTTGCAAGTGGTTTTCAGTGGGGATTTATTGACATGGTTCTATTTTAGTTCAAGGCAAATAGAAAATAAGTCTCTTCAAAGCTAAATGAATGCAAGTAGTACTGAACAAAGTCACACTGTTGCAAACCGGAATAAGCAAATATCCAAATAAAATAACATAATCATTTGCCCATGCATTGTAGTTCATGCAGAAAATAAACAAGTCACAAATTGTAAATTTGCAACCCCAAACCTAAACAGAACAGTGCTCTTACTGGACCAAAATAAACACAGAAAGGGATACAAAGCAACAAACAAATAAGAAACACATAAAGCAAGAAAGGAGCAAGCACATGACAAGAAAGGACACCCCAAACCTAAACATTAGCACGTGTAATAGATAAGGGTGGGAATGGGTGGGTTTCCGAAGGGCTGTGAAACCCTTGGCTCTTAGTTTTCAAAATTAAAATGCAAAAAAGAAAAGACACTAAAAAGCAAACAGAGTGACGCTGTTGAGTAATGGTGTCTGTGTGTGCAAATTGTATGCAAAGAAACACCCATTCTCGCACAAGAAAAATAACAGAGAATAAATAAGAAGGAAAAGAATTGCTTCTCTGGGAATTTTGTTGAGTGAAGTGCTCTTGACCTGATTTATCCCATGCCCTTATGTCATGTCCTTCCTCTTTCTCTTTTTTTTTTCTACAAAATAAAATAAAAAAGAAAATAAAGTTGCATAAAATGAAATATTTCCTCCTAAAATCTCAGGTTGCCTCCTGAGCAGCGCTTCTTTAACGTCGTCTTAGCTGGACTCCCTTCCATTTAAGTAATGGGAGGGTCTCGAAGCAACAGAGTCACTCTGTTGTCTACCATATCTCCTGGATCATAAGGCTTAAATAAATGTCCACTAACGCTGAATGGTTCAAGTTCGCCATCAACTGACTCCACTACTCCATGAGGAAGGACTTGGACCACTGGTTGAAATCTTTGTTTCAAGTCAATGTCATCAATAGGGTCAGTCTGTGACAAAATCTCGAGCTTATGAACTTGCTGGGCAGTTTCTGATATGTCTCCTTCAATCAAGCAAGTGTATTCTTGAGCTTTTGGTTCCTCTTGTTCTATGTTATCGATAAAGGAAGTCAATAGTGCATCAATTGGGTCGTAGAGTGGGCCTGCTTGGTCAATTTCTTGTACTAGCACATCAGTTAATGCATCAACACGATAGCATATGTTTGCATTCATTTCATTCCTAACAGCTTCTGGAATGTTGAACTCCACTGAATCAGAGCCAACCTTGAGGGTCATCTTCCCTTCTGCACAATCAATTATAGCTCTCGTGGTTGCAAGGAAAGATCTCCCCAAAATGATGGGAATATGTGTATCAACTTCCATCTGCATCACCACAAAATCTGCAGAAATTTCTAAATTTCCAATCCGAACTGAGACATCTTCCAAGATCCCTATAGGATGTTTGATGCTTTGATCAGCAAATTGCAGGGTCATCTTGGTAGGTCTCAAGTCACCAATTGACAATTTTTTGCAAGTGACAGGGGGATTAAGCTGACACTTGCTCCTAAATCACACAAAGCTTTGTCAATTTTCAAAGTGTGAACAATACATGGAATTGAAAAACTCCCTTGGTCCTTCCTCTTTGCTGGAAATTTTTGCAAGATGAGTGCACTGCACTTTTCGGTCATGGATGTGAATCGAATGATCATTAGTAAAATGCTTAAGGCTAATTAATTGTGTTTAGTGACATAATGCTTGCATTAACTTGACACATTAATCATGTGGTTATAATATGTCTTTAAGTACAATTAATTATACTAATGACTAGTGCATTATATTATATGATAAATGCCTTAACTAGGTTTTGATTATGACAAACCTATGCATAGCATCTTGTGTATCTAAACATGTATTCCAACTCACATGAAGAATGCCCAACCCGTGATCAACAATCTTGGAAGAAGAGTGAGTGGAATTGGAACATGTGTTAGGGGGCATGATGGGTCACTTTCAACAACAAGCTCCCATGCCACTCACATTTGTTTAATCCCTATGTGGATTGGTCAAGGAACCTAGTACACTAATATTTCTGGTTTCTGAATCAATGTTAAAGGCTACCTTAAACAAATCAAATGTCAACTGAATTGAAACTTCCTAGCTCCAACCTAGGACTATGCTAAACAATGTCATCAATGAACAAAAAGCTGTTGACTGGTGTGTGTCGTGCCAAAACGTGAAAGGGACAACAGGGAAGAAGACCGTTGACACTCTAGCATCTCAGAAGACAAAATAGCTGGATGGAAAAGGACATGCAACGGATTCAAATTTGAATAGACATCATCCATCTTGCCTCTATAAAAAGAAATGCTGATTCAAGGAGAGACTAAGAGCTGCTAAATTGAGATTCTGAATTCAAGCAAATTTAGTTGCACTTGCAGTTCTCAAGTCAAGCAAAAGAGAGAGAAAAAAATTTTTCTTAGTTCATTCATTGTGAGATAATATTTGAAGGGAAAAGTTGTTGTACTTAGTGATAGCTTTTGTACCAGTGGGTTTCATGTATGACAAAGCTAGGGAAAGCTTCGTGGTGAGTGTGTGAGGTTTTAGTTGAGCCTAAAGAAAAACTTGTACTAAGGGGTTATTGGTTGAACCCGTGAAAAACCATAATAGAGTAAGTTAGAAATCTCAAGGGGAAAGCTTCGTGGTGAGTGTAAGCTAGGGAAAGCTAGGGAAACCATAATAGAGTAAGCTAGGGAAAGCTTCGTGGTGAGTGTGTGAGGTTTTAGTTGAGCCTAAAGAAAAACTTGTACTAAGGGGTTATTGGTTGAACCCGTGAAAAACCATAATAGAGTAAGTTAGAAATCTCAAGGGGGGATCCTTGAGCAGTGGAGGTAGTCCTGTGTGGCGAACCACTATAAATCCTATGTCATATTATCTCTAACCCTTTCCTCTTAGCATTCTAATTAGTGTGTTCATTAGTTAGTGTGTGTCAGCATCTTCAATGGCTCTTTTCTTCGACACAAGATCTTTTAAGAACTTAGCATAGCTCGCATCTCACTAATCAACTCTATAAAAGGTAAATTGATGCACACTTTCTTCAACATCTCCACAAACTATCGAAATTTAGCATCAAGCAAGGTATTCTTGTAAACTTTGAGGTATGGAAGAGGTGGCATATATGGCTGCACTTTTGTCTTTTCTTCCACTTTATCCTTTCCTTTAGAGGTCTGTGGTTGCTGTCTTGCAACTGCCAAGTTGGTTCCTTCATTTTTCTCTTCTATAGGTTGCCAACATGGTCACTCTGTCGCACTGTCTGCTGTTCCTTACCACTGCGTTGAGAAACAGCCTTGCACTGTTCCTTGGGATTTTCTTCCAGCTGACTTGGTAGCTTCCCTTGACTATTCCTGAGTTGCTGAGCTATCTGGTTATCAATGAGTACAGTGTAGACTTGATATGTTGCACTTCTTCGGCCAATTTGTTTTGAGAATCCATGATAGCCTTGAGCATTGATACAAATCAAGGGAAACTTATAGATTGGAAGAATACTGCATGCCAAGGCGACCATGGAGGAAGCAACAGCAACAAGCATGGAGCTTGGATGTATTCCAACAAGCTAAAAATTCATCATCACAAGCTCACTTTAAGAATCAAGTACAAAATTCATTCTCACCAGAATTTTAAAAAGAGATGGAGATAAAGCTTAGAGAAGAGATATAGGAGAGACCAACTTGTTTAGTATGCATGGAAGAAGCCTAGATGATTTTGGAGCATGTGAGCCCCATATCGACATGCTTATTTATTTTTATTATTAAGTGCCGAATTTTGTTAGTATGATTGGACTTAATTCGGCATGGGATTTTTTTTCTTTTTCTTTCATAGTATTATTTGGGCTGGTCAAACATTAATAATGGGCTGGTTATGGGAGTTTTCTTTAGATTTTTGGTCGGTCGTTGAAAGACTAATGTCTTTCAATTTGGACGACCTGGGAATTCATTATTTGGGCTAATATAAGTTGCCGACTTAGCATTACATAGGATTAGTGGACTTTTATTTTATTATTTTAATATTACTTAGTCCAAGTCTATTAAGATTTACTATTACACTAGTATAAATAAGACCTTTGGGATTTATATTTTATGACCTATGATTTTGATAATAAAAATTTTCCCTTGAGGTTTTTATTAATTAAGTGATTCAATCTTTGAGGGAGTGATTCTCTTGTCTTTATTTCAGGGATTTTGTTTACTTATCAAGTAATTAGTTTGCTTGTTGATGACCTAAACATAAGCTTAATAAGAATTATTAATGACTAATCATATTTAGTGAATAATTATATATTGATTTTGATGATTAACAAACTTAGTTAGATGTTTGTATATATTTGTGTTGATTGATATGCAGCGTGGTTTCGTACAAGAACCACACAAAAACCACAGACTTGGTTTCTGGAAGAAGCCACACTTTACTGTCAACATCAGAAGTGGTCCTGATGTAAGTTGTTGGTGGCCCAAGTGGTCCTTACAGCATTAAACCTCAATCCCCAACTACTCCAAAGGGCAGAGAAAGTGGTCGATGGCAGAGATGAAGGCCTGCAACACTTATCTCTCACCTCCAAGCTCAATTATCAATTGTGGTCCACACTTATGGTCCCGGATTGCCAAAAATGGAATGTTTTCAACCAATTGAGCTGCAAAGAGAGTAGATTTTCTGAAATGAACCCAACACCAACTAGTGGATTATGGAGTCAACTCTGAAGATTGACTTGTACCTAAGAGCTGTTGTATGATGAGCTGATGGGTACTTTAGAGCCGTTGGATGAAGATCTTCCTACCTACTCCCACTTGTTCAAGTTCTATATAAGGAAGAGGAATGCTTCTTGGAAAAGCATCCTAGCCAATTTGAAAATTGCTTTGAAGTCTGCAATTGTGCTTTCACCTGAGAAATTTGTTGAGCTTACACTTGTGCTTATTCTTGTTCTCCAAGTTGTTTCAAAGGGTAGTGTTTTAGGCAAGACATGTGTGTAGTTTTGCTGGGATCTCAAATCTAGGATTAGATTTGGGGAAAGGTTAGAGTTTAGCCTGAGAAAAACTTGTAAAGGTTAGTGCTTAGCCTGCAAAAGCTTGGTTTCTGTAATAGGTTGAGGCTGATCCCGCAAAAGCCTAAGTTAGTGAGAGTTTGAAATCCTAAAGGAGGGTCCTTTAGGTAGTGGAGGTACCTGGTGAGGGGGAACCACTATAAATCACTGTGCCATCCTTTCTTCTTTCGGCTCTCTTATATTTCTGCTTGTCTGTTTTGCGGGTAAGTGGTTTGTGACGAAACCATTTGGTTTGTCTGAAACCAAACGCGATTAAGGGGTAGTGTAACGTCCCGGCTTGTCGATTGTCACTGCAGACCAACACGGGACCTTTCCAACAAGCTTTGTCCTCACTCGCATGTTTCCGGGGAAAACTTCCCAGGTCACCCATCCTAGATTTGCTCCAAGTCAAGCACGCTTAACTTTGTAGTTTTTCTGGAATGAGCACCGAAAAGGTAGGTGCACCTTGTTGATATAGTTAGTACCCATCAAACCATTTAAGCTATTCTCAATTGTACAGTCCCATACCTATACAACCTCGAAATCTTTTCATTTGAGCTATTCTTAATTATACAGTCCCATACCCGTATAATTATGAAATTGCCCCAACTATGTAGCCCCATCCCTACACAGTCTCAGGATCTCTCCTATTCCGGTGTGGATTCGGTTCATTTATGTGCCCCACCGTCTAAAGTTTGCTGGAAGCCGCTCCTTATCCATGCTCATTCTGGCGCCGGCATACACTTCCCGACCTCATAGACCCCGGGGTGTCACAGGCCCACCAGCTTCCGCTAGGTTCGTCCCCAAACCCTGCACCGTACTAGAGGAGTTCTGGAGCTCCGCTACCAACTGTAACGTCCCAGCTTGTCGACTGTCACTACAGACCAACGCGGGACCTTTCCAACTTGCTTTGTCCTCACTCGAATATTTCCGGGGAAAACTTCCCAGGAGGTCACCCATCCTAGATATGCTCCAAGTCAAGCACGCTTAACTTTGGAGTTTTTCTGGAATGAGCACTGAAAAGGTAGGTACATCTTGTTGATATAGTTAGTACCCATCATACCGTTTAAGCTATTCTCAATTGTATACTCCCATACCAGTACAACCTTGAAATCACTTCATTTGAGCTATTCTTAATTATACAGTCCCATATCCGTATAATTATGAAATCGCCCCAACTATGTAGCCCCATCCCTACACAGTCTCAGGATCTCTCCTATTTCGGTGTGGATTCGGTTCATTCATGTGCCCTCCGTCTAAAGCCTGCTGAAAGCCGCTCCTTATCCATGCTCATTCCGGCACCGGCGTACACTTCCCGACCTCATAGACCCCGGGGTGTCACAGGTAGCCTGATTCACCACCCCTCCCCCCTCCCAGGCCTATTTGGGCTAATAATTGGTAGCGGTGCCACGTCCTTAATACAAAGGAGTAACATCCAGAGGCAAAGATCATGGCTTATGAGAGAAATAGCATCAACAAAGCACCCTACTTCGACGGTGCAAACTTTGATTACTGGAAGTTCAGGATGAAGATCTTCCTAGAAGGTAAAGATCTGGAGATGTGGAACATAGTCCAGCATCCTTATGCCAAACCACTAAGGAACATGTAGTTCTGGTCAGAAGAAGAGCTAAAAAAGGCTAAACTTAATGCTCAAGCCAAGAATGTCCTTCTTTGTGGAATAAGTGAGAGTGAGTTCCAAAGAGTCAGATCTTGTGAAACTGCCTATGAGATCTAGAGGCTTCTATGTGTCACTCATGAAGGCACAAACCAAGTGAAGGAGTCAAGACTCAATCGTCTCATGAGAGAGTATGAATTGTTTCAGATGGTTTCTGGTGAAACCATACAAGAGATGGATACTCGCTTCACAATTATGTGCAATAGCCTTGCAACTCTTGGGAAGGTTATCACACACAGAGGGAAGGTTGCAAAAGTACTTAGGTCTCTACCTAAGGAGTGGGAGCCCAAGGTTACTCCTATAGAAGAAGATCAGAACTTGAACACTCTCACCTGTGATGAGCTGATCAGCAAGCTCATAGTACATGGTTCCAAGTTTGAAACCAAAGAACCAAAGAAGAAGGACCTAGCCTTAAAATCCCAAGAATCTGATGATGATAGTGATTCAGATGTTGCACTCCTTACAAAGAGATTTGTAAGATACTTCAAGAAGAAGCAACTTAAGGGAAGAAGTCCTAGGGGTGTGAAGATTGATGAGCCTAAAAAGGACCCCCTGACATGCTTTGGTTGCAACCGTCCTGGTCACATCAAATCAGAGTGTCCTTACCAAAAGAAGAACAAATATGATTCTTCTAAAACCAAAGGAAAGAAGGTCATGGTTGCTTGGCATGAATCGGATTCTTCAAGTGATTCAGAGACAGAAGAGGCTGCAAACGTGTGTCTCATGGTTCAAGAAGACTTTGAGGTAGATGACTCACCTGACTTTACTTTTGATGAATTACAAGATGCTTTTGCTGAATTGCATGATAAATATAAGGAAGCTCTTAAAAAGAACAAAACATATAAGAAGCACATTGATTTACTTGAATATGATGCTGAGGCACATAAAAATGCAAATAAAAAGCTTGATACTGCTCATATAGAAGTATGTAGGTCATATGAAACTCCGAAAGCTGAAAAAGTTGCTCATAGTGAACTAGAAAAGGAAAATGTTTCTAGTATTGCTAAAAGTGAGATGTTGGTTATGGAAAATAGGGGTAAATTGCGTATATAGGGTCCGTACTATTTCAAAAGTATCATTTGGGGGTCTATACTATTTTTTGTCCTTTTTACGGGTCTATACTCTTATTTTTCGTATCTTTTAGGGGTATCGGGCAGTCCTCGTCATCAGCGGGGCTGCCCGAGACCCCTAAAAGGAACGAAAAATAAGACTACAGACCCGTAAAAGGGACAAGAAATAGTACAGACCCCTAAACAATACTTTTGAAATAGTACGGACCCTATATTTGCGATTTCCCGTAAATAGTACCCGTAAAAGGGACAAGGATAGTATTAGTCTCCACTCTTATCTCGGTCATTTTCCCTAAGGGTTAGTACATCGGTTTTTTGCTATTTTTTAAAATTTCGAGATAAGAGTGGAGACTAATACTATCCTTAACATCATGTTAAAATAAGAACGAGGAAAAAATTTTAACCAAAACGAGTTCCGGACGAGAAGTTATGGCCATTTTCAAATTTACAGCACGAGTTTTATACTAATTTTTTATATTTTGAGCTTAGTGTGGAGACTGATACTATCCATTAGACCATGTTAAAATAAGATTGAAGAAGTTATGGCCATTTTCGACTTTACGGTAGTTTCCCAGGGATTAGTATACGAGTTTTTTCCAGAGTAAATCGCATATATAAGGTCCGTACTATTTCAAAAGTATCGTTTAGAGGTCTGTACTATTTCTTGTCCATTTTACGGGTCTATACTCTTATTTTTCGTCTCTTTTAGGGGTCTCGGGCAGTCCACGTCATCAGCAGGGCTGCCCGAGACCCCTAAAAGGGACGAAAAATAAGAGTACAGACCTATAAAAGGGACAAAAAATAGTACAGACCCCCAAACGATACTTTTTAAATAGCACGGACCCTATATATACTATTTACCAGGAAAATAGTAAGCTTAAAGAGGAAGTTAGAGATCTTAAGCACTCTCTTGAGAAATTCACCAGTGGAACTGAAAAACTAAACATATTATTAGGTCAGCAAAGACACTCTGTGCAGAAAGAAAGAATAGGAGCTATACATATAGTTTTTGAAAAACCAAACACTTCTGTGCACTTTGTCAAGGCAGGGTCTGATATGCTTGTTAATACTCATGTGCATGCTAACAAACCTTATCAGACTCCTAAGAATGCTAAGATAGGATCCAGGATGCAATATAGATACATATCTCCTAACAGGGCACACAAACCAAATGATTCTAATGTGGTTTGTAGCAAACCAAACCAGTATGTGCCATTTGTTCGAACTAGGTCTGGAAAACCATATGCACCTAGGACAAACATGTATCCACCTAGGAGAAACTATCATATGCATTCACATAGATCTAGTACATTTCATATTACATGTTATTTCTGTGGTAAAGCTGGTCATGGTATCAGAACCTGTTGGTTTAAGAAGAGAAACAATAATGCGAGGTATATGTGGGTTCCGAAAGAAACCAAGCCTAACCTTGAAGGACCCAAGTCAGTTTGGGTACCTAAAACTTGATCATGTTGACAGGATACTAGGGATGAATGGTTCTTGGACAGATGGTGTTCAAGGCATATGACTGGAGACTTATCCATATTTTCATCCCTAACTGAAAAGGACCGAGGTAATTTTGGTGATAAGTCAAAAGGGAAGATCCTTGTTCTTGCTAATGTTGGTTCTAACCCTATTATTGAGCATGTTTTATTGGTTGACAATCTAAAGTATAGCCTGTTAAGTATTAGCCAGCTATGTGACAAAGGATACAAGGTTGTTTTTAAGGCTTCTAGATGTTTGGTTTTAGATAAAAACCAAGTGGTTTTTGTTGGCAACAGAAAAGGCAACATATATTCTATAATTCTATGCAATGTTTCTGACCCTGAGTTCAAGTGTCTAAGTGCAAGAACAAAGACACCAACCCTTTGACACAGAAGGCTTGGCCATGCAAATTTGGAGCTCATCTCAAATTTGTCCAAAAAAGAGTTGGTAAGAGGTCTGCCCAAGCTCAAGTATGAGAAAGAAACCACATGTAGAGCCTGTCAGCTTGGAAAATAGGTTAAAAGTTTCTTTAAACCTAAGCATACTATTTCTACATCTAGGCCCCTTGAACTACTGCACATTGACTTATTTGGACCTATAAGAACAGTAAGTCTAGGTGGTAAAAGTTATGCATTTGTGGTTGTGGATGATTATTCAATGTATACATGGGTGTTATTTCTTGCACAAAAAGATCATGAATGCTATGAATTTGATACTCTTGTTAGGCGTCTACAAAATAAAAAAGGTTACAAGATTTCAAAAATTAGAAATGATCGTGGTGGAGAATTTGATAATCTTGTATTTAAAAACTTCTGTAAACAAAGTGGCATTGAACACACTTTTTTGACTCCTAGAACACCTCAACAAAATGGGGTTTTTGAAAGGAAGAATCGAACTTTGCAAGAAATGGCTAAAACTATGCTCAATGACCATAAGTTACCTGCCTACTTCTGGGCAGAGGGTGTAAACACAGCTTGTTACTTTATAAATAGAGTGTCATTGCGTCCTTTGATTGAAAAGACCCCCTATGAGATTTGGTTTGATAAGAAACCAAACATTGGTTATTTTAGAGTATTTGGGTCTAAGTGCTACATTCTCAATACTAAGAACAACCTTGATAAATTTGAGGCTAAATCTGATGATGATATATTTCTTGGATACTCTCTAACAAGTAAAGCATATCGAGTCTATAACAAGAGAACCTTGGTTGTTGAAGAAACTATGCATGCTGTTGTTGATGAGATTGACCCATGTGATGCATATGATGATATAGTCAACAGATACTGTACCTGAGGATCAACCACAGATCATAAGCATTAATGGGACTGCTGAAAAAGAAGTAGAACCTCCTGAACTGGAGCCACTTCCACTGCCCATGCATGAACCAACCATACAACCAGACTCATAACCAAACATGGAACCATGTGGTTCTGGGAAAAAAACCAAACAATGCAGAACAAGGTTCTACTTCACATGGAAATATGAGAGCACCCAGGGGATACTCAACAGAGGTTATACTTGGAGATTTATCCAGAGGGGTGACTACCAGATCCTCATTGCACAATATCAACTCTCATCTTGCATTCCTTTCACAAGTGGAACCTAAAAGTGCGCAAGAGGCCATTCTTGATAAAAATTGGGTGATGGCGATGCAAGAAGAGTTATATCAGTTCAAGAGAAGTGATGTTTTGGGAACTTATGCCTAGACTTGCTGAGCATCTAGTCATTGGAACCAAATGGGTTTTCAGAAACAAACTTGATAAGACTGGAGTTGTGGTAAGAAACAAAGCAAGGTTAGTTGCTCAAGGTTACAATCAAGAAGAAGGTATTGATTATGACGAGACCTTTGCTCCTGTTGCTAGGTTAGAATCTATACGCATGCTACTTGCATTTGCATCATATAGATCATTTAAACTCTATCAAATGGATGTTAAGAGTGTATTCTTAAATGGACTTATCCTAGAAGAGGTCTGTGTAGAGCAACCACCTGGTTTTGAAATTCATGACCATCCTGAGCATGTTTATAAGCTTAAAAAGGCATTATATGGACTTAAACAAGCTCCCAGAGCTTGGTATGATATATTAAGCTCTTATCTTGTGTCTAAAGGCTTCTCTCGAGGCAAAGTTGATTCAACATTGTTTGTTAGAACTAACAAAAATGATGTTATCATTGTGCAAATCAATATTGATGATATTTTGTTTGGAGCTACTAATGATGTGCTTTGCAAGGAATTTAAGAAGCTTATGCATAGTGAATTCGAAATGAGTATGATGGGAGAGCTAAATTTCTTTCTGGGATTCCAAGTTAAGCAGCTTGATGGTGGTATTTTCATTAACCAAGCTAAGTACACTCGAGAGTTGCTGAAGCGCGTTGGTTTGAGTGAAACCAAGCCTAATGCCACCCCTATGAGCACATCCACCAAGCTTGATAAGGATGAACATGGTAAGGATGTTGATATAAAAATGTACAGAGGCATGATAGGTAGTCTTCTTTATCTCACTGCTACAAGACCTGACATTATGTTCAGTGTCTACTTATGTGCAAGATTCCAATCATGTCCTAAAGAGTCACACCAAAAAGCTATTAAACGCATATTCAAGTATCTTAAGGGAACATCCTCACTTAGTTTATGGTATCCTAAAGTCAGCACTTTTGAGCTAACAAGTTATTCAGATGTAGATTTTGCAGGGTGCACATTAGAACGGAAAAGCACAAGTGGGACATGCCAATTACTTGGACAGTCTCTTGTGACTTGGTTAAGAAAGAAGCAAAATTTTGTTGCAACCTCAACCACTGAGGCTGAATATGTTGCAGCAGGAGCTTGTTGTGCACAAGTCCTATGGATGAAACAAACTTTAAGTGATTATGGACTAACATTTAATTGTGTGCCAATTTATTGTGACAGCTCTAGTGCTATTAATTTGATCAAGAATCCTGTACAACACTCTCGGACCAAGCACATTAAAGTGAGACATCATTTTATCCGAGACCATGTGTTGAAGAAGGATGTGGCAATTGAATTCGTGAAGACTGAAAATCAGCTTGTTGATATCTTTACAAAGCCACTCAAAGAGGATCAATTCACCAAGATCAGACTTGAACTTGGAATGAGTAACTTACCTTGACTCTTATGCTTACTTGGTTTGATACTTAGTTTTATGCTTAGTTTCATACTTGGTTCAATACTTGGTCTTTGAACAAACTATGCATCCTCTTATTATGTGCATACATGACCTTATTAGTTTTATTGCATTCACTTCACCTCATACACACACGTTGACATTGCATTCTGGCATATGAGGAAATATCTTGAGGCATTATGATCATCAGATAAGGCAAAATGGGCAAATGAATATTCTTGGTCTCTGGAGAAACCAAGTATTCTGCAGTCATTATCCAATGGGCAAAAGCTTCTCTTCAGGCCGAAATTCTAAATCAGAAGGACTCTGATGGATTCAAATGAAAATAATTTGAATTTTGAGCGCCTAGGAAGCTGTCAGATTGTGGATAGAAGGCAATTTGGTTTTAGGGAAAAACCAAATGTCCAGCAGTTATTACCCAACAGACAAAAGCATCTTGGCAAGTTGGGGGAGCAAATTTGAGCACTTTGGGAAAGTCAAAAAGAAGATTTCTGGTGGGGTTAATCACAGAATCTCTGTTGGTATAAGCTAAAGGTCAAAGTGGTCCAAAAGATTCAAAGAGTAGGGGACCACGGTGGGGCATACCCGACAAAAGCTGAAAACGTGGAGGAAGAATTAAATGCATTTGACCGTTACTTCCAACTGTGATCTGTTTCGATTCCTTTGCCACTCTCTCTCCAATAATCCACTTCCTTTAACCGGTTACATCCACCTCTTTTTATACCTCATACACTCTCCTTCTTCAACATTATTACTACTCACTCAAAACTCTATCCCTAATCTCTTCCACCTTTCCAAATCTAAGTTGCTATCAAACTCAAACACTCACAATATGAGGAAATAAAATACCAAAACAACCAAGTCTAAGAAAAATTTTTCTAAACAAACCTTCTTCTACCTCAAACACGTCCAAATCAAAGCCACAAAGTCGAGAAGAGATTGAGGCTGCCAAGTTTACACACCTCAAAATGGTGCTTGAACAGAAGTCTTTGGAAGAAGTCAGTGCTCATGAACCCACAACCCAATCTGGTGTTGCAAGGGCTGAAGGGTCTAATAAATTCAAAGAGGCTTGGGAGAAGCAAGATGCTCAGAAGATAACTGGAATGGTTTGGCCTGATCGTGAGGCTTGGCCAACCACAGAGAAGAGCACTGTTCCTGAAGGGTCTTCCCAACCCTCTTGGCTCAATACACCTCACACTAGTAATATACCTCAATCAGACTTTCTATGTCCAGATCCTATCATTTATCGTGTTCTTATACCTGAAGACAGTGAGAAAACCATACCTATCCCACACACAACCTTTGATAAACCTAGTACTAGCACAACCACCACACTTACAGAAGACACTCCTGTGCTTATCCTTAGTTTTGTCACATCAATGATTGATAGCTTTGTTAAGCATATAGTACCTCCATCAGGTCATGATCCCAAGATATTTAGTGAAAAGAAAAGAGAAGAATTTGGGGATATGATTTCAGATTTCATCATCAAAGGCTATACTCCTTCAGAAAGCCTCATTCGAATACCCTCTAAAGAAGAAGAAGAAGCCTACTACAAAGCATTGCGTGAAGGAACTGAACTGCTAGATACTATTGTGGAGGCAAGTCAAGAAGCTGGTGATAAGGCAAACTTGGTTTTTGATGTGGTTTCAGCTGTGGTTTCTTCTACCAAAACCATGTCGCCCCCAGAATAAACTCACACTGTTGATCTCAATCTGCCGCAACCAGAGCATGAAGAGGATGAAGAAGGTCTAATAGCATCTGTGCTGAATCTAAGCAAAGAAGCTGTTGCAACCACTGTTGAGAAGAACCTTGTGGTTTCTAAGAAACCAACTAGAACGCCAAAGAAGACAGCTGTCTCTGAGCCAGTCAACATCATTGAGGCCACTTGTAACGTCTCGGCTTGTCGACTCTCACTACAGACCAACACGGGACCTTTCCAACATGCTTTGTCCTCACTCGCATGTTTCCAAGGAAAACTTCCCAGGAGGTCACCCATCAAACCGTTTAAGCTATTCTCGATTATACAGTCCCATACCTGTATAACCTCGAAATCACTTCATTTGAGCTATTCTTAATTATACAGTCCCATACCCATATAATTACGAAATCGCCCCAATTATGTAGCCCCATCCCTACACAGTCTCAGGATCTCTCCTATTCCGGTGTGGATTCAGTTCATTCATGTGCCCCTCCGTCTAAAGCGTGCTGGAAGCCGCTCCTTATCCATGCTCATTCCGGCACCGGCGTACACTTCCCGACCTCATAGACCCCAGGGTGTCACAGGCCCACCAGCTTTCGCTAGGTTCGTCCCCGAACCCTGCACCTTACTAGAGGAGTCCTGGAGCTCCGCTACCAACTGTAACATCCCGGCTTGTCGACTGTCACTACAGACCAACACGGGACCTTTCCAACATGCTTTGTCCTCACTCGCATGTTTCCAAGGAAAACTTCCCAGGAGGTCATCCATCAAACCGTTTAAGCTATTCTCGATTATACAATCCCATACCTGTACAACCTCGAAATCACTTCATTTGAGCTATTCTTAATTATACAGCCCCATACCCATATAATTACAAAATTGCCCCAACTATGTAGCCCCATCCTTACACAGTCTCAGGATCTCTCCTATTCCGGTGTGGATTCGGTTCATTCATGTGCCCCTCCGTCTAAAGCCTGCTAGAAGCTGCTCCTTATCCATGCTCATTCCGGCACCGGCGTACACTTCCTGACCTCATAGACCCTAGAGTGTCACACCACTGGACAGAAGAAAAGGAAGCAATAATCAGCCACTCCTATGAAGAACACTGGGATTTCCATTCAGGAACCAACTACTGAGGTGGTTTCAAAGAAACCATCCCCAAAACCAATGTCCAAGGCTGAAGGAAAAAGAAAGGTTGGTGAGCTCGAACAAGAACCAGAACTAGAGCCAGAAAATAGTTCAAAAAATGAATCAGAGTAATCTGAGGCAAAAGCTTCTGATGATTCAAAGGCTTCAAAGAAGAGGAAAAGAAGTGATGAATCTGACAATGGCTCAGACTTTAAAGGTGACAATGATGATGAAGAAGACAATGAAGGCTCTACTGATGACAATGATGATGGCAATAATGATGGTAATGATGAGGAAGAAGATGATGATGACCAAGAAGATGATGAAGAAACTCCTACCAAACCACCAAAGAAAAAGGCCAAAACAGATCCTAGATTTGCTAAGAAGAAGCGCAAAGTTAAGACTTCTTCATTCTATTCAGACTTTGAGGAGCTTGGTGTGTCACAAAATGTGAAGAAGGTTATTCTTGGCTATATGGAAACTCTCAAAGCCAAGGCATACAAGACAGTGACCAGGGAGTTCTACAAGAATCTGAAGTCAACAACAAATGCTTCGGGTGCCACAAAGACCATTATAACCAGCATCAAGGGAAAAATGGTGAAGATCACTGCTGATGACATCATTGAAGTACTTAAGCTCAAGCCGGGAAAGCTCAAGGTTGTCTATGATTATGAGCAGCATCACAAGGGGACTCCTACTGACACTAAAGCCATTTAGATTCTCTTTGGGTCATCCAATCGAAGAGGCAAGTACAGAACTCTATCTCCTCAACATCGAGTTCTGATGTACATGCTCACAAGGGTGGTTTTACCCCGACCAAATCATAGAACCACCATCTGTGATCAGTGGACACTGGCCTGCATCCTGAAAAGGACCCCCATACGTCATGGGACACTTATCCTGCATCATATGGCCACATGCAAGGTGCCATGTCTCGGAGGCTTAATCACACTTCTGGCCCGAAAATTTTCCAAGACTCCTTCTGAGGCGGACGAACCCGAGAACCCTGTTTAAATTAGTTCTTAAACTCTGTCCAAAATGTGTATCAAGCCTGATGCAGAAGGGAAATATGCTGTTGTGAAGAAGACAAAGGGCAAAACCTCTCAAATGCATGATCTGATTTTTCGGATGGATGCTATTGAGGGTACCTTGGAGAAAATCCAAAAGCAGATCAATGATCTAGAGGATAAAGTGATGGATTCTCTGGACCATATTACCTCTCTTCTTGCTGAGTCTGATTCTAATGATGAATGATGCACTTAACTGCCTAATGCCCCTAGGACATGCATTTGCATTTTGTGTACTTCATGGTTTTTTGCATGGTTTCTCACTTGGTTTTTATGTTGGTTTGTTTCTGGTTCTTATGATGGTTTTCATCATGGTTTGTTGTTTGGTTCTGAACTTTGTTAGATTGATCCTCTCAGATCTTTGGTTCTATTATCTCGTTGTTATCTTATCTTATGAATATTAATCTTATGCTCCTATTGCACTAATCTTGTCTCTTATTCTCCTTTATCCTTAATCTTGTTGTTGATGCCAAAATGGGGAGAAAAATTTGGATTTGCATTGGATTATGAATGTGTGAATCATAATCAAGTATTCCTTGCTGCTGCGCTACTCTGTTAAATATTATTTACAAGATGATGCTATTCACAGGGGGAGTATTTTGGCTAAGCAGACTAGCCAATGGTGCTTATAGCACAAAAAAGTTTGATATAGGGGGAGCAACAAAACAAGGGGAGAAACAAGGAGAGTGTACTTGTATAAAGTGTTATCTTAACTGACCCTGGTTTTTGCAGAAATCAACACAATGTTTGTCATCATAAAAAAGGGAGAGATTGATGACCTAAACATGAGTTTAATAAGGATTATTAATGACTATTCATGTTTAGTGAATATTATATATTGATTTTGATGATTAACAAACTTGCTTAGATGTTTGTATATATTTGTGTTGATTGATATGCAGCGTGGTTTCGTACAAGAACCACACAAAAACCACGGACTTGGTTTCTGGAAGAAACCACACTTTACTGTCAACATCAGAAGTGGTCCTCCTGCAAGTTGCTGGTGGCCCACGTGGTCCTTACAGCATTAAACCTCAACCCCCAACTACTCCAACGAGCAGAGAAAGTGGTCCATGGCAGAGATGAAGACCTGCAACACTTATCTCTCACCTTCAAGCTCAATTATCAATTGTGGTCCACACTTATGGTCCCTGATTGCCAAAAATAGAATGTTTTCAACTAATTAAGCTGCAAAGAGAGTGGACTTCCTGAAATGAATACAACACCAGCTAGTGGATTATAGAGTCAACTCTGATGACTGACTTGTACCTAAGAGCCGTTGAATGATGAGCTGATGGGTACTTTAGAGCCGTTGGATGAAGATCTTCCTACCTACTCCTACTTGCTCAAGCTCTATATAAGGAAGAAGAATGCTTCTTGGAAAAGCATCCCAGCCAATTTGAAAATTGCTTTGAAGTCTGCAATTGTTCTTACACCTGAGATATTTGTTGAGCTTATACTTGTGCTTATTCTTGTTCTCCAAGTTGTTTCAAAGGGTAGTGTTTTAGGCAAGACTAGTGTGTAGTTTTGCTCGGATCTGAAATCTAGGATTAGATTTGGGGAAAGGTTAGAGTTTAGCCTGGAAAAGCTTGTTTCTTGTCAAGGTTAGAGCTTAGCCTGCAAAAGCTTGGTTTCTGTAATAAGTTGATGTTGATCCCGCAAAAGCCTAAGTTAGTAAGAGTTTGAAATCCTAAAGGAGGGTCCTTTAGGTAGTGGAGGTACCTGGTGAGGGAGAACCATTATAAATCACTGTGCCATCCTTTCTTCTTTCGGCTCTCTTATATTTCTGCTTGTCTGTTTTGCGAGTAAGTGGTTTATGACGAAACCATTTGGTTTGTCTGAAACCAATCCAAAAACCAAACGCAATTAAGGGGTAGCCTGATTCACGCCACCCCTCCCCCCCCCCCCCCCCCCCCCCCCCCCCCCCCCCCCCCCCCCCCCCCCCCCCCCCCCCCCCCCCCCCTCAAGCCTATTTGGGCTGACACTTGTGGCATTGCAAGTCTCCTAGTGATTATTACTCTATTGTTGCCTAAGAACTTTGTTTTGTTTTGAGGTGATAGAGGTAGTTGTTGATACCCTTTGGTTGAATTGATTTATGATCTTGGTGACTCGATTGATTAGGAGGTGCTATCTAGCTTTGTTCTGGTAGTGTTGGTGTATCACTATTTTTCATGGGATTCAAGCGGTTTGTGGATTTCTGGAAGGATTAGAGCTAATTTGATGAAGAATTCCTGTCGAAGAGTTTTCAATAGAGTGACACTGTTATATGGCTGCGACAGGGTGACTCTATTGCATCTCGCAGAACAAGAGTTGATAAAACGACCGCATCCCAAAACCAAATATACAAAACATAAATAACAAGGAAAGACAAAAATGCCCTTGAGTCTAAGAATGCCAAAAATCTCCGAGTAAAATGACTCATCAACACTACACAATAGCAAAATAAACATCGGGATACTAAAAGACTCAAAAATAAATCAGGCTCAACAAGCCAAGTAAACACCGGCAAACCAACCGGGATAACAAATAATCAAACCAAATATAACAAAATAGCATCCCGATAAGTTATGCAGCGGAAATCAATAACGAGTTCAGTGACAAATACATACATATGAAGTGTCAACCTACGGATCCGTCCCCGAAGGAAAGTAGGCACAGTTACCCGAATGCATCTCTGATCCACGATCAGTTAACCTGTGTAAAAACTGTGAGGGGTTGAGACCAACCACTGTCTCACCACGAACAAACAAACCAGAATATACTAGTACAATACAACCACGAATACATCAGTATCTGGCAACAACAGCCATAGTGCAAAACAAGGCACAATGCACCATACAAAGTCAAGATTAGACTTTATTCCCATGCTTATCATTAATCAACTTATTAGAGTTATGTTTAATTATATCATTAGCGTTGGGTAATTTATTAGGGCCCTCTACTGTGTGCGTCGGGCGCGGTAGCGACTGGCCAGCTCCTCAGGGCGTATGCCCAACATAAAACATATATATATATATATATATACATATATATATATATATATATATATATAAATACACCGGAATGGGTAAGTTCTGACAAAAGAAAACCACTAACAACCAAGTGGCCGACAGCTCTAGGAGGGGTGCTCTCCTCAAAGGAATACATAAACAAGAATCTTGGGGCACACCCATCAGTCCCCAAGTCGCCAGCTCTGTGAGGGGTGCTCTCACGAAAAAGAATAAGAAGTAACAAATAACCAAGGGGTACACCCGACAATCCCCAAGGCGCCAGCACTATGAGGGGTACTCTCACTAATATACTAATCGAGGGGCGTACCCATCGATCCCCTCATCGCCGTCTCTGTGAGTACTACTCACTAACATAACAGGACCCGAGGGGTACCCTCTCTCCCTCTCGGTGCTACCGGTCAATAGCCCTACAGTAGATCATGTATTATTTATAGTTATTTGTTATCAGTTATGACTTATGTATTGAGTGATTCTCATAGTGTGTTTTCAGGTGAAGTGCCACCAGAGAGAGTCTCTAAACCGAGCCTAAGGCTCACAGGAACACATGTTATTGGCATAACAGCACATATCATAAAACAAGGCAATACCAGCCCATAAATAATCAACATGGCATTTTCAGCTCATAATAATTAGCATGACATTATCAGCTCATCACAATTAACATGGCATCGAAGAACATACACAGTCAGGCATATATCACAGCCAAAGCATGTATCACAACAAGCCAAACCAGGCATAAAATACTTGCAGCATAAAATCATTTACCAAACTATGTACCAAGCCTATCGACCTGAGTACCGCAGGCAGTAAAGCATATAAAGGTTTATATGTCCTCACCTGGACCATATTAATTGCCTCGAAGCCGAAGCCTCGTTCCGCCTCAACATTCTTATGTCCAAGACATCCTACGAACATACACACCATATAAGAAGTTTACTCATGACAATTAAATAATGCATGCCAATGATATGATCCTGAGTTTAACGCGCAACACTATGCTCATCACAAGAGATCAGGGTCTAAGCCCAAACAATTCTTTTAAATCTTACAATTCCAGACCCCCCTCATGGTCCACATCCCCATCATGTCACAGGACCTAAAGTCCAAACTATATCCAAATTCTTATTCCTGGCCTAAAGCCCAGTCCATCAAGCCCACTATACAACCCAATTATGAACTTAGGCCTAAAGCCCATCTCCTCAAAATCCATCATTAACCCATACCATGCATGGGCTTGAAACCCCCTATTTAATAAATCCGAATTATCATCTTCAAGGTTATAGTTCTTAAATAATGAGCCTGGACCCGGTTGTCCTAAAACCCGCTCTAAGGTTATTACCCGAGCCTAAGATACTATGCACATCGGAAAAATATTCCGGCCACGTGTCCCTCTCTTCCCGTTCACGGTTTCCACTAAACCTGGTTATTCCCGATACATCAATTACTCATTTAATTAAGTACATGTCATGAGTGTACAACAAAATTATGGTAAAAAAGTTTTTCTTGTCCCTTCACTTTTTTGTTTTCGCATTTGTTGTCCCTCTTCCTTTTTTTTCACTCAACATATCCCTGAACTCTCATTTTACCGGGCCACCATGTCCTTTTGACCTCCAGCAACATGTTGGGAGCTGTGGCGCTGACACGTGTCTGTGGGGCCCACTTCAGCTGTTTCTTTTTTTTTCTCTTTCTTTCCTATTTTTTATTTTTCAGAAATCCTTTATTATAATAGTTTTTTTTAATAAATTGAACAGAAAAAAGAAAAAAATCCATTCCAACCCGATTTAGTGACGGTGATGTCGAGTCATGCAGGGAAGTGCATATGGTCAGTGAAGGATTTCAATTTTTTTTGGCTTATTTCCATATTTTAGCTTTTTAGTTCCTCAGAAGTTTTACACCGATTTTGAATTCTTAGTCCTATTTTCTTGCACTTTCCGCTTCCGCCGCGCCCGCCACCACACCGGCGACCACTCCCCCTTCAACCCCGTGGTCGTCCTCCGCGGCATCAGCACCAACAAAAAGATAACAGAACAGTCAGAGTACGCAGAGCCAATCCCCACTCCAGCACCAAACGCAACAGCAGCCCACCGAGTCACCGGAGTCCCTAGTTTCGTACAAAAGCAGACAAACCAATTAAAATGAAAACCAAATTCAACCTAACATCTTCAACCCTTGACATTTCTTCACCTTAAAAATCTCATTTCACATAATACAAATTGATACGCCCTAAAATCCTCATGGACACAGAAGCACCGAGCAAAAACTACCAAACACAATCCAATCTAATTAACATTTGACACACTAAATCTGGGTCCAATCTAATTAACAATTGACATACTCAAATAACAAACCAGAAAAACGAATTTCTACCATTTCAATAGAAAAAGAGAAACCCAGGTTAATCGGAACCATTCATCAACTTACCGAAGAGAAGTAGGGCGCTAAAAGCACCGCCGAGGGTGGAGTAGACGACGCGACGGTCAATACAGGGCGGCGACCTCCTGGGAGGTGGGGAATGCCTGCGGTCCCGATACGGCAAGGGTGAAGGGCTCATACTGCTGCGCCTCTTGTAATCTCTGTCCCTATCCCTATGAGGGGGAGGCGGGGAGCGGTTCCTATCGTAACAATCACCGCTACCGCGTCGATTGGGAGGCCTGTCGAAGTCGGGCCCGCGGTTGGAGTCGCGGTCGCGGCGGTGGGGTGCGTTCTTCTGGGGGGAGGGGAGGGGGGGCGCCGCGGGAGGGGAGGACTGGGGGTCGTCGTCGGCGCCGGAGGAACTCTTCTTGCGCTTTTGCTGCTACTGCTCGCCGCTGCCACCGTGGTTATCGAGAGAATCGACGGGCATGTTGATGACTTCAGCCATGATGGACCGGGCGGGGCTTTTTTTTCCGTTCAGATTTAGGTTTGGGGGATTGGGAGATTTGGTTCTGTTGTGGAGATAAGGTGGTGGTTGGGGAGAGAGAAGGAGTATTGAAGGTGGTGAAGAGAGGTGAGGGAGCGGTGGTGATGAGTTAAATAACAAAAAAGAAAAAGAAAAAGAGTTTGGGAAAAAAAAAAAAGAAAAGAGGGGATAGATTAAAATTTTGGGTAAAAAAGAAAATAAAATAAAAAAGAAAAAAAGAGAAGAAAAACATAAAAAAATAGGTAGATAGTGGGCCCCACCTGACACGTCAGCTACAACCGGTAATAGGAGGTCAAAAGGACATGGTGGCCTGGTAAAATGTGAGTTGAGGGACATGTTGAGTAAAAAAAAGGAAGAGGGACAACAAATGCGAAAACAAAAAAGTGAAGGGACAAGAAAAACTTTTTTACCACAAAAATAAACATCATCGGGGTAATACCGTGGATTGCCGAAGAAGACTCCGCCCCGTCAAAATAGTTTCGAGATGCCGGGTTCCGGTCAAACTTTGCCGGAACAATGACCCGAGCTCACTGGAACCTCCACAACACCGAGATACACACCCACAAACATTCTGTCCAAACTCGAACATTATTCACTAAAACATAACTAACCAAAACAACACCAACAACGCACTAAGCAAGGACAAACACAAATCCTAATTGCCGGATTCCTACCAGAACAAGACGGATCCTCACTGCAGAACTGAATCGGCACACACACAAGCCTTGAATCTGCTGAACAGTCCCCAAGCCAAGAGTCCAATCACTGTAGGTGCAACCACCAACAACACACGTTGCACAAAGCCCCTCTGCCGGAGAAACACCACCCCAACACCGCCGGCGACCCAAGCCTGGTCACAACAGGTCGCGGCTCCACCGCAGAAGCCCGTCCCGAGTAGCCACCACACACGACCTGCCACCGTACGCCACCGCTCCAACAAAAACACAACACGCAACACCCACAAAAGACACTAATCAACACCAGCACCCGGAAAACGAAACAAGAGCAGGGGAAAGAGAAGCAAGAGGCTTACCGGCACTGGGTGGCAAAGTCGAGTCAAATCCCGGGTCTCGCGTCGCAAGCCTCCACCACAGCTCCCTCCTCCTGCAGGTGCTCGATGGCGGCGACAATGTGAGGAAGGGAAAGAAGACAAGAAGAGATGTTGATGGTGTGTGGGTTAAAGGAAGAGAGGGGACAATGATGGCGGCGGAGGGAGTTGGAGAAAGAGAGATGAGAGATAGAGAGGAGGGGCGGCAGCGGCGGAAGAAACAAAGAGAAGAAGAAAGGAAGAAAAGAAGGAGAGAAAGAAGAGAAAAGAAAAAGAGGCTTTTAGGGTTGGCCGGCTCAATCCCAAAACGACGTCGTTTCGGACTGAGGTGCGGTCAACCCACTTTAGTCAACGCGCGTGGTTTTTTTTAATATTATTTTTTTTCCTCAATACGACGTAGTTTTAGTAAAACTACACCAAAAGTACCTCCTCACCCCCGAACTCGAAACAATTCGAAACTGAACCTTGGTTTTGGGGAAAACTCCAAGATAAAAGGGAATAAACCAAGAAAAATTTATACTTTTGACAAATTTCCCTTAAATGCTAGAGGGTAACAATTGGGATTAAAATTTCAGAAATTCCATAAATTAATTAAGAAAAAATCGGGGTGTTACAGTTGAAGAGTATTCTACAACAAGCTTCCTAATTATTTAATTGGAGTTATATTATATCACCGACTTAAGAAGTACTCCTATTTTTATAAAGCAAGTCGGCTGCTGCAAAAGGAGAGGAGAGTCCTAGAAACATCAATTCTAAGATTTTAGCTAACCATGCTAACTTCTAGGAATTAATGCTAGCTAGGGCTTCCAAAGATTAAAAAGAAAGAGTCAGTTGCAGCAAGAAATTATCTTTTTCTGGACGGCAGCAGCTGGACTTGAAGGCGGACGACTCTTTGTCGAGTTTTGCTAGTTTTTGTCTTCGGTTTGTTATGAACAATTCCTCCATGTTTTCTTTCTATTTATCTATGAACTAATTCTTTTTCTAGATAAAAAGGGATGTAGCTACTTGAATACTTTTATGGATTAATTACTCCTCAACAGTTTGCTTTATTTAGTTTCTTGATTGATTTATAAGTGCTTAATTCAAGGTTAGAGACTGACCATTTTTACTTAATTGTTTTAGGATTTAAACAAAGTACCGACAGGAGACGTTTAATTCTAAAACAACATAAATCAACCCTAATCCAGGTGCTGAAAGGTGGTAGATTATTATGGAACAAGTAACAACAAAGAACATCATTGCTCTTGGGAATAGGTTTGATCCACGACAGTGGTAAAATTGACCTATGAGACGAGATTATTCTTCCAAAAGTCGATAATATCACCCTAGGTTGTTACCGAACAAGAAATCGAATAAGAATTCTGCAGGTTTTTAGTGGCCAGTGTCACCCTGTTCAAAGACATGGAATAGAGTCACCCTGTTGACAAATCTAGGAGAATTATTAAGGCATAAAAGGTTAGAGTACTGAATCCCGGTTGATCTAGATCTTCCTATTTTCGTATTATCCACAGTTTATTATTGTTTATTTTATTGTTCATCACGTTTTTCAATCAGAATCCCCAAATCACTATTTCTTTTACTGTTTTCAGCCTAACGGAGTGAGTACATTTTGCCTAGTCCCTGTGGATACGATCTTGTGTGCTACTACGATCTGCGCACTTGCAGAATTGACACATCAAGTTTTTGGAGCCGTTGCCGGGGACTAGCGTCAGAATAATTAATTAATGATTTAATCTATGAGGCTTTTATTTTTATTTTACCCGTTTCTTTTCCAAGTTTCAGGTTTCAGGTTTGTATGAGCTCTGGAACTCGCAGAAAAAATATCGAACTTGTCTTTGATCCTAATCCAAAACACTTACTTCACAAGGGACAGGAAGTATCTGAACCGAAAGTTCATATGAAAGAGGAAACAGGAGACCAACAGACTGACCCTACTGTCATGGCAGACAATGAGCTGAATATCGTGACTATAAACAAGCTGCTGGTGCGCGGGATTGAGGCCAGGAGTTATCCCATCGTTCACCCTAAAGTGATAGCCACTCACTACGAGCTGAAACCAAGCCTCATTCAGCTTGTGGAGAATCGAACTTTTGGTGGCTCACCATCGGAGGATCCGCACCTGCGCTTACACAATTTTCTCCTATTGTGAAATTATCAAGATCAGGGATTACAGTGATGATGCTAAGCGGGTACGCCTATTCCCTTACTCAGTGAGGGACAAAGCTCAAAAGAGGTTGTCTAGCCTTCTTGCAAATAGCATCCACTCTTGGACTGAATTGGAGACGGCTTTCTTGAAGAAGTACTTTCCTACCGTCAAACAAACTCAACTTCGGCATGAAATTCAAGGTGTCAAGCAAAGAGGCGATGAATCCCTCAAGGAAGCTTGGGATAGGTACTAGGACCCAAAGTGCCCCAATCATATGATTCAAACTTTGGTACTTTTGCAAACTTTTTATGACATGGCAACCCTTGCAGGACAATCTACCATGAATTCCATTGCAGGTGGGAACTTCCTAACTGTAAGTAACCGGGCATGCAAACTTGATAAACAAAATGCAGCGGAAAAACCCGGAACTAATAGAGGATCCATGTGAAACGAGGTAAACCGAATAACAAAAAATTTCGTACCTGGTTTGGTTGAGATCTTTCACTCAATGATGATACGAATCAGCAAGAACCGGACAGAAATCCGACTCCTCTACGGTATCCACACGAACCATTGATGACTGCTAGCAACCGTCTCACGATCACTAACTCGAGCACTCTCGAACCGCAGTGCTAGCTGCAGAATTTCCGAGAGCAAGAGAGCCTAGAGTGTTTTTCTCACAACTCTTGTGAATGTGTTTGTGTGTTGAGCTCACAAAATCTGCTCCTCCTTCACACTCTTACATATATCACATATATGTTTACATATTAGTTAATATAGAAAATGGCCAATCAATCATACATACATCTTATCATGCATAATTGTGTTTTCCATTATCTATACTTTAGTCACAATCATCTACATGATCATGTCTCCACTGACTCAATTATATATATCAACATATATATAAAACAACACATCCTTTCATGCCTTTGGGAAAATAATTCAGGTTCAATAATTCTAGTAACTATTGACCCGAACCAACCCAAATGACCCGGTCCAACCATGGTCTAACCACTAGCTCAAATATCTGGTTGAACCACGGTCCAACCATGGTTTAACCACCAGCTCGAATCAACAGTTCTAAATGTGTGACCCTGTAGGCACTTGTAACGTTTGGCAATAATTGTAAACTCATTTACAATTATAAACAATGAGTGGCGTCTAGCAACACATCATTACTACCCAAACGACAAGATCAGTATTGATTCGTTATGCCTCGGAAACATGTCATTATCCTTTCGTCACATTATCAAGATTAAACACGAGACATGGAATAAGTCAATCTCGTATATGTTTAATCTAAGTTTCTTGATCCCCGAGTTAACTGTGTAAAATAGATACTAATGGTATCACCATATCACATAATCCGAGCATGGCCATGCATTTATAGTTCAACTCTATCAAGAGGCCCATCTGATAATATACCCGTTATAAGGGTTGGACGAATCCCATCTTGATCATACAAAACCCACTACACATTATATCATATACCCAATGATTACACTAAGGTCTACTCAGTTACGAATAGCCAAGAGTAATATCAAAGTATATGACTCACATGTTGATATGGCAGGAGACCCTGGAATCAGCACCAGAACTCCTACTGAATCAGATTGTGGTCCCGACCTCAATCCCAATCAAACTCAGTAATTCGCCTCCCCTTATTCCTCCTCAAATCGGCATGAACAGAAATAAGAATAATTGAATCACCAAAGAGGATGTCGTCACCTGATCCTAATCAGCAAGAAATCAGAAAACAACAACCAAAGGAATTAGAAATCACGCCACAGATAGATTAATCTGATAAGTAAAACCTAATCCCTAAAATAAACCATGTGAATCAGCACACAAAATCACCAAGAGAATCTGCACTCAAGGTTTAAAGAAACTCTCAAAAAGGAATAACCGTCTTTTTTTTAATTTCAGAATGTCTAACCCTTCCAAAGTCATTAAAAGATACTATTTATACCCCCTAGGTCGGCCACCCCTCAAGTGAAAAGAAACCGAAACCCTAACCCTAATAAACTAGGCTGCCGAAACCCTAACCCTAGTTTGGACCTGGTTTTTAGTTGGGCCCACATAATTGGACACTAATTAAAACTATACAAATAAACCCCAAACAACTTAAGCCCATATTAACTAACTAGTTAACAATGGACTTGACCCAACATAATTAAATAAACAAAAGGTCCAAGCTGAAATTCATTAAACAATGTAATTATAATTTCGGCCACTCCTAAACACTAAAATAGAGATATGTCGACATGGCCCCAAAATGCAAATGGCTGATGTCAACTGGGCCCCACCAATGCTCTTGAGTCAATTACTCCCTAATTGACAGCAAATAAACGGGCTTCTGTTTCAGCTTCTCTCCAAGCTTGATCAGGATGTCTTCTTGCAGCTCTTTGTTCAAGAATGCTTGAATGTGAACCAAGAGCTGATTCTTGAGCATCTTTGATCTTGCTCTTGTAATTGGACCTTGAGGCAATGCCATGGCG